>JABXWE010019701.1:0-32807 GCA_014611495.1 Limonius californicus | reverse complement strand
TCACGTATATAGTAGAGAATGAAGTATGCCTGGTTGCATATTAAAAGGAAATTAAGGGGCACCGCAGATATTTGGCGGAACTTCTTACAAGCCTTGTAAGTCTATTCGTTACGAGGCAAGGTTTTAGGATAGCGCTTGAACAACCGTTTTCAGGAAAATAACTCTACTGTTGAATAAAGATGATATGAACAGTTTCCAGTATGGGAAAGTCCAGGGAGGCAGTCGCGTCCACTTTTTTTACTTCAGTTATATGCACGTAGGATTACATTACCGCGAAATACCGCAATACTGTTTAGACGCTCATATGAAGTTCTTATACTTTCTGCGTTTACACTTGTACTGGGTTTGCACAAAGAGGCGAATGCATTTGGGCAATCCGACTATTTGTACAATAGATTCCTTATTCGTGTGCAACTTGGCTATTTCAAGTATTTTAAGAATTACCTTGAGAAGTCTTGATTTGCTACGATTTTTATACTTTTTAGAAAAAATATTGTTTTTATATTTTGGTTATGAAGATAACTCTTCTTTACTTTCCTCTGGATGTAGGCAAAAATCAAATTTAAATTTTTCAAAATACAGGCTGCTGCAAGTGACACACATGCACCAAATTATGTAATATCCTAGCAGAGCATTTGGAAAACAAGTATACCATATTTAAAATTGAAATATTGTTTAGATTCAGAGAAAAGCAAGAAAGAGTTATTTCCGTAACCAAAAAATTGTCAATATCGTAGCAAATAAGGTCAACTTGTAAAAAATACTTTAAAAAAATGTAAAATAGCCAAGCTCTACTACTTTCAAATTAGTTTTCATCTATGGGATACTTTGGCCAAATTTTCGGTTTACATACTGTGGCTGGAAGTATGGAACTATATATAAATCATTTATGCTTTACTCATAATCAACGAATTACTATAAACAGTGAAGTTCTTGAATAGTACAAGACAGTTAATTGGTAAATCCAAAACATTAAACGTGCTGATTACGAATGTTGCAATGCTGCTACGTAGTGAAGGGGCGTTGCACATTCCCAAACATGTTGCACTCACCTTAGGAGACTGACAGCTGTGTTTCACATAAATTTCATGAATTAATTGTATTTACTTTGTGTTACATTCCGTGACTAGTAGTTACAGTTACAGAAATATTAGAAGTGTATACAGTTATATGCCAAAAACTTTAGTATAGTCGTTTCTGATGTTGAAGGGAACATAATTATGGAATTTCATTCGTCTGTACTTATTAGGTGAAACACTTCTAACGCCTGATGGTTTAAGGCATATCATATTTGTTTCTATTATTTACAACTCAAATGAGTAATTGCAGTGTGGACTAACTTGCAAGAAGCATAACATTAATTCAAGAACCTCGCATCTTATGTCAACTTGTAAAACAACCCAATGCGGGACTTTCTATTGTGTACAGGGTTTGCAGAAGGTAGTTAGAGATATTAAATATTAATGCATTAATAATTCACAGTTTAAAATAAATCTGTGTAGTAGGATATCGACTTATTTATCTTGCTCTCTTCACATTACTAAGTAACAGATCATAATGGTTTTTAAACGTCAGACAACATTTCAAGTGGTTCTACCACAGCAAGCAAAGTTGAGCCGCGAGTAAATGTAAATGAACACATCTAGTAAAGATGGATAAAAAAATCTAGCACTCTCCACCGGTGCATAAATCATGACACAGAGGGCCTATACTACAGAAGAATCTTCATCATCAGCAAATATAATTATATAGTATGTAAAACTCGGCTAGTCCAAGAGTGTTACAAGAATTTGGTTGAACAGGGACACAATAATGGTATGGATATCAAGACATTTAGATGTATATGGTAATTAACAAGCGGGGAAACTAGAGAAAGTTGGAAGAAAAAATACAGGCCCTGGGCTCAGAATGAACTTGCAGAATAGGATATGGCACCACTAGGGAGGAAACCAAAAAATGACTAAAAATCATCATCATCATGATTACCGGAACGACCACCCTGGTTTGAGGTACTCAAAAACTTTGATCAGAGGCCCATGCAGGAAAACGACAAAAGAACTCATATATTTAGGAGGGCAGCTGACAGACATCCTTACCGGAGCTAGTTGTGGAAAAAAGAAGAACCAGGAGAAAATGGTAACAAACCAAAGCCCCAATACATAAAACCAGACTAAACCGTCTTACAAAACAGCTGAGGAGAGAAATACAGGAAACGAAAAACGAATCGGTGAACACCTACCCTAAAAATCTAACAAACCACAAAAACACTGACTATTCGATATGGAAAGCAACCAAAGAAATCAAAAGACTGATAATCCAGATGCCACCACTAAGAACTGAAAACGGTTGGAAAAGAAACGACAAGTAGAAGTCAGATGCCTTCGCAAACCACCTCGAAAAGATATTTCAACCGAACGAACAACAAGTACAAAATGAAACACGGTATGCAGAAGATGAAAAAGAGGATGAAGGAATAAACTTGGCCACTCCACGAGAAGTGGCAAAAACATTAAAGAAAACTTAAGTCCGAAAACTATTCCGGGATTTGAGTTAATAACAGGGAAAGTTTGAAACACCTACCTAGAAAAGGAATACTAAAATTAAATAACATTATAAATGCAGCATTTCGACTAAAATATGTACCGAAGGTATGGAAGGTAGCCGTGGTCATCATGATACAGGAACTAGGAAAACCGCTGAATGAAACAGCATCATATCCGCTCATCTTGCTCTTATCCATAAATTCAGAGCCATATGAAAAACTATTACTCAAAAGACTCAAACCAATAATAGTAAGAAAAGAACTGATACCAACACACCAGTTTGGATTCCGAAACCAAAACTGTAAAGCAAGTTCCCAGTGTAATAAATACCATAGAGAAAAGTATGGAGGAGAAAAAAGTCTGCTCAGCAATCTTCTTAGATGTTGTACAGGCTTTTGATAAAGTATGGCAGCAAGGACTAAATCATAAACTAGAAACAAATTTGCCTAAACAATTTGCTAAGCTTCTAAAGGCCTACATCGCAAACAGACTATTCAGGACTCCGACTTATAAGAAATTAATTTAGGGGTACCACAAGGCAGTGTACTAGGGCCAATGCTGTACCTATTGTACACTAACGACATCCCGTTAACCAATGAGATAACAATACCCTCGTTTGTAGACGACACTGGAATACTAGCGGTAGGTGAAAGAACTGATGAAACGATACAAACATTCCAACAAGCCACAAACTAGGTGAACAGATGGACAAAACGATGGAGAATAAAACTAAATGAAAGCAAATGGGTGCATATCAACTTCATGAACAAGAAGGATGATTACGTGCCAGTGACACAACAACAGCATCATACCGTATGCTAATACAGCTAAGTATCTTGGAATGAACTTGGATGCCAAACTACGATGGAAAGAGCATATAGAAAAGAAAGGATATGAACTAAATATAAAATATAAGAAAACGTATTGACTTCTCACAGCTTTCAATATATAACATGCTACTTCTGACAATCAAGTTTTAAAACGAGTATGGAAATACGGTTGTCAACTTTGGGGCTGCGCCAACAAAACTAGCATTAAACCAATTTTAAATTTCCAGAACATAGCGCTGAGGAATATTGTAGATGCACTCTGGTAAGCTCGAAACAGTAATATCCACATGGTTCTAGGGATAAAAATCGTAACAGATAATATACTATATAATAATACTAAACAATAAAAGGACCTTGCCCAGAAGCATGACACCAGGCTTCATCACCACGTACACGTCGAGGTAATCCAACTCCTCGACAATACAGATCTAGTGAGAAGGCTCAAACGGAGCAAACCATTTGAGCTAGTGTAAAGAGACGTTAAAGTAAAAAAAAAAAACAGAGCAAAGTGAAGTGTTAACACACAAAAAAGTGTTGCAAGACAGAACTGAGAGGACACCAGTAGGTGAGTTATTAGCATAACCATTTAGTTAATTTAAGTTAGATCAAAGTTGCTGGTTAGTCTTTTAGACTAGGTGCGATGTAACACCTTATAATTGAAAAATATATTTGTAAATTGCAGACCAGCTGCTTTATTTATAGAAAACAATCGTACCAAAAATAAACATACGTAGTGTGAGCTATTTTTCAACATAATCGCTGCCAGTATTTAAGCACTTATCCAAGATAAGCAAGATGTTGCATACCCCCTTCGTACTACGTTACTGAATTTTAAAGCATTATTGTTTTCAAACGGTTTATCCGGCAAATAATGCCTCATACAAATTAATATGCAGAACAGGACTGTGAGTTTAGATTGTAGAAAACCTTCCAATTGCGTTTTTTAAGCTAGGGCTAGGCCAACAACCTTAAGCCTTTCATCAGTTCGCCTCTTCCTTTTCGTTGAATGATTTTGTGCAGTTTTTTACAGTTTGACAATAACTACCGCGCAATTCTAACTTGAGGCATTTTTTAATCGAATCTGACATTTAATGGCAATCTCTGCGTTCTTAAATTTGAGACTAAGGCATAACCATTTAGTTAATTTAAGTTAGATCAAAATTGCTGGTTAGTCTTTTAGGCTAGGTGCGATGTAACAGGTTATAATTAAAAAATATATTTGTAAATTGCAGACCAGCTGCTTTATTTATAGAAAACAACCGTATCAAAAATAAACATACGTAATGTGAGCTATTTTTCAACATAATCTCTGCCAGTATTTAGGCACTTATCCAAGCTAAGCAGGATATTGCATACCCCCTTCGTACTACGTTACTGCCTTTTAAAGCATTATTGTTTCAAACGGTTTATCCGGCAAATAATGCCTCATACAAATATGCAGAACAGGACCGTGAGTTTGGATTATAGAAAACCTCCCAATTGCGTTTTTGAAGCTAGGGCTAGGCCAACAACCTTACGCCTTTCATCAATTCGCCTCTTCCTTTTCGTTGAATGACTTTGTGCAGTTGCACTTATATGTTGTTATATTCCTTGTTAGTTTCTAAATTGCAATTCAGAAACTCAATCCGATAGAATAGATATTAGTTCTATGCAAACAAGGAAAGTGAAAATGACATGCAGAAACTCTACTTCAAAATTCAGGTCTCATGGCAACTTAATATCGCAGTTTATTATGAAGAACGCGGGACTAATGTTAGAGCATCATGCTGATGTAACGCTGAAATTAAAGAAATGCCATTTTAAAACTCTATAATTAAGTACTTATGAAAATGGGATTAGCAACGGACAAACCTAGATCAGAAGGGCTATAATGTTGCAAACTCCTGCGAATAGCATGTTCACAAGAAGTCTTGGCAAATCGATCCGTTGTTGTTGGGCGACGTCACGTGCCGATTGAAACTTTAGAGTTAGAAAAGCCATTACTATTGGACAGTTTTCAAACTTTGCAAAATTTAAATTGCGATTAGTTAATAGTATCACATAAATAATTTCTTACCATATTGGTGAAAATAAGTATGTGTACACTATACTTAATTTGTTTCTAGGACTCCATTTATGAGCTATCCGGGAAAACCAAACGAAATATATTTGTCGTTTAAAGAATTGGCGCTAACAATGCGAATCCAGCAGAAATTGAGAGTCCAGTTAAGAGTTTTACTAAATTACGTTGGGGTTACACCTAGGGCTTAAAATACTGTCTCAACTCGTGATCCCAATCGCGTCAAACTCAAACAGCGTCCTAAATCAAGGCCCTGTCGAACGACACCATTATCAAGTGTTTTAGAAGTCACCCTAGGCCATTTGATGTTATCAAGTTCTGGCTTGTACACACCCTCTATTCTTTGTTCTCTTTTTATTTATCTGGGCTTTTACGATCATCTTTTTACGTCCTTAAGATGATTGTGAATTGGATTTCGAATAATTTATATGCCACAAAACGCTTCAGGGTTTGGTATTCGACAGTTAGAAGTTTTATAGACACATACATCTTTTATACTTCAGATTAGCTATCAATCAATAGTGCTTTCAATCAACGTGAACATAAACCTTATCAGTTGATGGATAACAGATTCTTTATAAAGGTTTATTGCGTTCGTGTTGATGGGCCGATAAATTATTTAAGGGTATAAATAGTATTCATACATTGGTGTTTAATTTTCAAATCCTATGGTTATTTCTTTATTTTCTCTTGAAGGCACAAATGAACTATTTTATGACAAATAAAAACTTCGGTAGAGTTTATTTTACGTAAAATGTGTTATAGCAATATCTCTAAAAGGTCTAATACTGTCAATATCCAAGAAACTCATAATGTTATATCAAAATAAGATACAGCTAGCTATTGCGGGGATCAACTCTAAAATACTAATTTTCATAAAATCAGGAAATGTTTGGTGTCTTCTGTTTAAGAGTTTAACTTCGTGTGCACGTGGTTATCGCAGAGATATAATGACGGCAAAATTGCTATTTTGTATCTCCGTTTTTCTTGGTTACGAGGGTGCCGGGAATTTAGAAGTGTCACGGTTAATTCGGAACGATATTACATGCTCACTAATGTTATTCCAGAACTGTGGGAACGTAATATTGGAAATCTGATTATCTGTGATTGTTCAACAAAACCTGGCCTCGCATACCTATGAAGCAGTGAAACGTTTGCTAACCGATGTGTTTAGAGACCTCTACAATGGATAATACTTGATCAGCAGATGTCATTCCTTGCGGCTGCAATTCATTTAGATTTCCAATTTGAAGCTCTAGCTGTAAAGCAGCTGTTCTAGTTTTATTAAATACAAGTGAATACGAAAGAAAGGCAGTCATTGTTGTGAAAGCTGTAACAAGAGACTCAACAACAATCGGAAAAACAACGAAGTTCAATTTGCGCTAAACTTGCACAAAGGAAAAGTTTTATGCGCTTCTGACAGCTCATTCCATCTTAAATATCTCAATTGACCGGAGTCCAATGTCGCGATGCAGCGGGGGTTTCACATGTCCTTTCCAGATTCTTCTAGAATCGAAAGAATTCGCTGTATTTGTCGAAAGTTAGTTGTAAACGTGTTTTCTTTCACTTACAGTTCGCAACCTTACAGTCTAGCTTGTTTTAAAAAATGTATTAAATTGTCGAAGTCCGAATTGCAGCCACATTATTATGTCCTTCGCTTCGAAACCTTAACAGTAAAAGTATATTAACTGGAACATTTTCTCTTTATACACATTTTATTATACAATTTCTAGATAAATCTTATTTGCAGTATAATAAAATACCCTTGAAACGCGCTGCAGGAATATAGTAAGATTTTACACTGCAAAAATATGTTTATCTATGTTACCAAAAATTAGTCATCACCGCAAAAAATACAAGTGAAGACAGCCGCAGTTAAATAATAAATAAATATTTCCTGTTAAAACTTATAATTTTTGCTGCTTTTATATTTGCTTAACGTAACGTATGGGATATAAGATTTGAGAAAAAGTTTGCATTGAAATTTCTACTCGATTTTGATGTCTGATCTAGTGTCCCGTAAAACCGGCAACCAAATCATGTTTTGTCTTTCTAGATAATCGCCAAATTTATTCAATAACTAAATTCAAAATGTCGTAGGTACAAACTTGAAATTCTCGAAAGTATCTATAAATCTGTTGGGCGATTGCCCAAACGTGAAATTTTGAACTCGTTCAGAGGTCAAAATGTTAGCCAGGCAACGATTTATAGAACAATAAGAGAATGCGAAGAGAGTACTGGAAGATGTCACAAAACAGCATTAATAGACTGGTACAATCCGTTTAAGACAGAATTTTAATCTCTAGTCGAAAGCTGGGTCGCCGTTTCAGGGTCTCATACAAGGCCGTTCAGAGAAGTTTGTACAGAAATGGTGTACATTATCGAAAAAGAAGGAAGTGTCCCAAATACACCCAGGGCAGCTCGAAAGAATGCCTAGATGTTGCAGAGCTTTGAGACGAAGGCATTTTGTTAGGAACCGTGATTATAATGAATGATGAGAAATATTTCACTCTGTCACATTCTGAAATGAAAAGTAACGACTGATTTTACACCTCTGATATTGAAAACTGCCCAAACGAAGTAAAACTCATTGCAAAGCGAAATTTGCTGACAAAATTTTGGATTAGTACCCGATTTCTGAGACTGGGATTTCAACACCCTATGTTGGCCAAGTTTGAGGAGACGCTGTGGATGCTAGGCTTTATACCCAAAGATGTTTACCGAAACTACTTAATTTTATTAATATCCATCATCAGAACGACGATATAATATTTTGGTCTGATCTGGCTTCGTGCTATTATGCCAGGAGGACTTGCGAATGGTTAGAGCAGAATAACGTCAATTACGTGCCGAGAGAAGATAACCCCCAAACATCTTCAACACCGATGAGACGGGCTTACGGTTGAATACTAGAGCCGGAAACGTGATTGCCCAGAGGGGTCAAAAAGTGTTCCTTCCATTAGTCCTGCTGAAAAAGGAGAAACCACAAGCGCTTTTGCTTGTTGAAATGCAGAAGGGGGATATTTACCCCCTTATTGCAATGTTAAGGGGAAAAATTTAAAGAATGAATGGTCTGACGGGATCCCACCTGGAACACGGATTCAAATGTCAGAAAAATCGGCTTAGGTGACTTCAGAAATATTTCTGCGATGGTTAAGAACACATTTTGTCCCTAGCAAACCACCTGGAAAGGCTTTGTTGATACTGGACGGTCACACGTCTCACACAACTAACATTGAGACGTTGGAATTCGCAGAACAGCATGACATAATTTTATTCTCCTTGCCTCCCCATTGCACGCATTACTTACAACCTCTAGACTGTGCCTTTTTTAAGTCCCTTAAGGGGCACTACTACGAAACCTGTAGACGAATGCAAAAAATAATGCAAATAGAAAGTTAAATAGACTGCAGTTCGGTAAACTCTTGGGCGAGGCTTGGGGGAGATCGGCAACAGTAAACAATGCCGTGTCGGCATTCCGAGCAACTGGAATATTGCCGCTCAATCCAGACGCAATACCTGACCATGCGTTTTTACTACAGCCACCAGTTGAACCAGCTCTACTTCCAGAAAATGAACTTGAGAAACACAGCCGTCGTGTCCATGAATCCCCACCGTCTAGTCCCTCAGGAAGTCACCACGAACAAACTTTGCTTATGCCAGATTCTCCTCAACCGGGTTCCTCTGGAATGCAGAAAAAACGTCGGAAGGAAAAGAAACTCAATGAAGAAAAAGACGTGACACCAGGAAAAACACTTCATCAGATATCACCTGTACCCGTGATAATGCCAGCTATGAAAAGGGCATGTGCCAATCTGACAGGCGTACAGGCGCCAGAGTACATAGGAACGAGCAAAGATATAGATTCAAGAAAGAAAAAACGAAAACCAAGGAATAAACAAAGCTTAGTAAACAAATCCAGACGCAAGTCCTCTTCTTCAGACTCAAGTGTAATAATTTTGAACGATCTCTCCAGCGATGGTGAGCACATTAGTGATCTTGAAAATCAGTGGGTTGGTTGCAATGAAGATTACCGTCTTATCAAAACGAAAGATGACTGGATAAAATGTATATTGTGTTCCCGATGGTTGCATGATGGCTGTACTTCTTACACCAACATTTGCCAAAGCTGCAGTACTAAAGTAGCAAAGAAAAAATCAAAAAAGGTGTAGAATCTATCTCTCTTACCAGACGCGGTCCATCTCTCCTGTGCTGGGTAGGAGAGATGGGCCAATTTGATTGTTCACATTATTATTTTTTCTGGTTTCATGTCGTATGTTTTAGTCTTTTAAAGTGTATTATAAGGAAACACGATGTGTATATATGTGTTATGTTAACTAACAGATTTGTTGTTGTTGTTGTATATTGATCAATAAAGACATTATTGGCAGTTTTTCAAAAGGTGGTCCAACTATCCTCCCTTTACCCTACCAAATGCATATTGCTGTTCTTTTTACACGAGAATTCTGAACTCACCTCGTATGTATACAGAGCATATTCTACGCCATTCTTTGTTGTCCTATATTTAGGTCTTGCAGCAAATTAAGAAGAATTAACGTCCATGCCGCTCATGTTTCAAATTGATATTATGGTAGTCCAGTGGTTGACTGTTTCTCTCTGGTGCTAAGAGACCCAAGTTCGTATTCCACTGAGGTCAGTGTTTTTCTCGGGCAAGATAAAAACTGTAAAACACTCATTCACAATTTAGATGCCAAAAGAATATTCCCTACCCTATTCCATCTTCATGCTATCACTAGAAGTATCTGAATCATCGGCACCCTCCGATTCCGAATCAGATTCCCCAATTGAAATAATGAAAGGAGGAATATTTTCAATCGATAAATTTCTCATATGTTTTGTCCAGTCTTCCGAAATAAGTTTTTCACAATGCTCACAGAAATTTTGCCACATGTCGGGGGTACATTTTGAAAGAGCGCACGCCATAAATTTGCAACCTTGTCTTTCGATTTTGGCTGCGAATTTATGTGCTTATTGTAATAGGTCTTACAAAACCCCCACGCCATTTCAATTGGGTTGTATTGACAATGGTATGGAGGCAATCGAAGAACCTCATAGTTGCGCTTTTTCAATATTTCGTCAGTTACGTATCTTTTATTTCCGTCTTTTGTAAAAGGTTTAATTAACTCCCAAAGTTTTTTCTTAGTAATATTGCCCTGAATTTCGACATTGTGGTGTTTAACCAACCATTCCTGCAATCCACCTTTTTTGCAAGAAAATGTGGGCGGCTTTTCAACTGAATGATAAGGTGCGTTGTCCATAACCACGACAAATTTTCCTTGCAACTTGTCCAAATCAGGAATCAGCTGATTAACCAACCAATTTTGAAAAATTTCTCCATTCGTAGTTTTATGATAGTCCCTGTCGTTGTTCTTTGAGTCTGGTAACCTGTCGCACCCTTCCGAAAAGCCTAAATTACATCCCGCATTCAACATCGTGAACCTCTTCCCCTCACTTTTAATTTTGGCTGGATTACTTTTAAGATCGGTTTTGTGTACCGATTGACGACTCGCGGATCCATTTTGGTAGATCCACGTTTCGTCTAGGTACACGAATGTCACATTTTCACTAGAATTTTGATATTGGCGAAATTGGCTCAAAAATTTAATTTAGGATGCAACGGCGTGCTTTTGTTCACATAAAATTTTGCGTCCATTCACCATTTTGTGTTTGTAACCCATTGATTTAATAATTTTGAATAAAGTAGTCCTGCCCCCCTTGTATTCCAAATTTTAGCGAGAATCAGCCAAGAGTTTTTCGAGAGTAAAATGTTCATTCTTCAGATGATACTTTCAAATTTGTCGTTTGCAAATCTTTTCTAAACGTGTAATTTAAGAAAACGTCCGTCTTAGCGCATATACTACGTCCTGTCCTTGTGATAAAATGTCCCTTATAGAACGCTCAGACACCTAAAGTTATAAGTAATTTGCAATTGCATATTTAAGAAATAATACATGCTTACCCCAAATATATCAATTAATCGATTTATAATCGTAAATCGTGTGAAGTCTGGCCTATCTCTTTTATAATGGTTGAAAACTTTCACAATTTGCAGTTTTTTTTTTTATTTAAGAATTAACCAGATCAACAATTAGTATTGTTATAAATGGTTTAGATATTAATTACATTTCAGTAACTTTATTACCTTAGCTTAGAGGCATAAATGTAACTCTTCGGATTGTATAAATTATACTAGTTAAATATTGCCTATTATATCTTGGGGTAGTTTCCTTTTGAGCCTGGTGTGTATGTTACGAAGACCGAGCTGATGGTACAGTGCACTTTCACAAAGATTTATGTTGTCGAAGAACTTTTGGGTGGCTCTTTGTATAAATAACTTTACTGGTTCAATCCCTAGTTCATTATGGATTTGAGTATTGGTGACAAACCATGGAGCATCTATTGCTATTCTGAGTACCTTGTTTTGAAATACCTGGATTTTTTTTATGTTGGTATCTGAGGCTGTACTCCAAACGGGGCAAGCATAAGTTATAAGAGATCTTAGTAAGGCTTTGTACAAGAGTAACGCACATTCCGTTCGTAGAGTAGATTTCCTGTTAATTAAAGGGAAGAGTTGAGTTAGCCTTGCGTATCCTTCATTTAGTTTTGTGTTTATATGCGCGCTCCAAGTCAGTCGTGTGTCTAATAGCAACCCTAGGTACGTAACACTTTGGTCTTTGTCAGTCCAGGGTATTTCTACACCGTTGATTGATATGTTAGGTACTTCTTCGATACGCTTTAATGTAAAAACTTTATTAGCACATTTTGAAGAGTTAATTGTTAAACACCATTTTGTGAACCATTTTGCAATGATGTCCATGGCTCCTTGGAGTTGTTCTGTGGCATCTGTGAGGTTGTTATGCTGAACAATGATCGCCGTGTCATCGGCGAATGTTGCGATCTCACAGATGGTTTGATGTGGGATGTCGTGAGTATAGATGTTATAAAGAATGGGTCCGAGAATACTTCCCTGAGGAACTCCTGCCTGAATGCTTTTTGACGGTGATATGGAACCGTTGACTTTTACTGCAAAGGTTCGATTTTCCAGGAATGAGAATAGTATGGTCTTTATGTAGTTTGGTATACCAATATGTAATATTTTGTACTTTAGCCCATCGATCCAAACTTTATCAAAAGCCTTTGAGATGTCAAGGAAGGCTATAACAGTAAACAATTTGCAGTATAGTAACTTTGTTAATAACTTTCAACATTCTGACAATTAAGTAGGTATAATATATTATGTGTTTTATTAATTCTAAACTTACTAGATTATTTTAGAAAAGTAGGGGACTCTAGAGCTGGCAACAGGGCAATTTCATTTTGACATAGCTAGAAATCAATCAAATAATATTTCAGAAAAGTAACATAAGAAAAAAAAAACACAGCCTGCTGGATGGCAAATCAATCGTGAATAGTGTATACGGCTAATAGTTCATACATATTTAAATTTACCTTTACCAAGATACAAATGTGCGGCTTAATTTAGAGCAAACAATATTGTCAACAATAATTCATTAAATTGTTTACAGCAATTGTGTTTATTATTCCTCCTTCTTTAATTTCAAATGCATGATAATACTCATTGAAAGATAATGTTTCTATTTCAGAATACAGTAACCATTCTTCGATTCTCATTAATTACAATTTTATACATAGTACCAAATGCTGGAAATACATATTTAGTATCTACTACCTAACTGTAGTTTCATAGTCTGAGTAATACTGGCGATTGAATAGTTTAATCCATTTAACTGTACTAGAACATAAGAATGGTGTCATCAGTATTTATTTGAACTTGATTTCTAGGCAGTTGCGATAAAGCATACAGTTATGCTAAACATTTAAGCGCTTCATTTCGCAGCAAAAATTGTATGTCCATTAAAATTTATTTTACTACTGTTGTTGTTAAAGGGTGGATTAGAATTATTTTGAAATTCAACAAAATTTATTTTGCATCTGCCGTACAATCGCTGCCCTGGGTCTCCCCATTGTATTTTGTAGATGTAGGGTTCAAATTGAAAGAATTTTTGGCTTTCTATTGCCTTTTAAATGATTCTGGGTCACAGAAATCTCCACAATTATTTTCTTTAGATCTATATGTAATAGGAACTGACATAAAGCTAAATTATACATAGTTATGCAGAAAGCAACCTACCCACTGACAGCCCAAAAATATATGCATTTCACCACAAAAATTTCTATTTTGTTCAATTTGCAGTAACCTACCTATGATTATCTACACACACTAATGAACACGGAGATAAACAACCAACCCACAATAATGTTTTCAACATATCTTAATTATGCAGAAAGAATCCAACCCACTTGGTTGTTTTCTGCACATAGTATTTTGAATTAAACACCACATCCAAGTGGGTTTATAGCTTTTAGCAAAATAAAGCACCATCGCATAACCTCTAAAACCTTGAGGGTGTAGGTTTCTTGATTTTTGAATGAATTGATTAAAGTTAATATATGTATTGGATTAGTAATTCTACAATCATGTTTAGTAATACAGCAAGAATGTTGCTAGTGAAAAATACTGCAAGAGAAGGTAAGTGATCTTATATTTTTAACACATATTATTAATTATCACAATCTCCCGCTCACTAAATTGTTGGTGATTGCTTGGTAGTTCATAAAACTTCTTGTCTGTGTGTCTAAGGAGATTTTGTTGTGAAGTATATTTGATTCTTTTTAGGGTTTTATTGACGATTAAATTACAATATCTATTTAAATTTCATTTTATTTTAGATGAAAATCTCTGGAATTTTCAATTGTAAAAAGGAATAAAAATATGCTCATGTACACGTTTCGGATGAACTAACAACCGGAACAACATCACACTTTCTAGCTAATAGTCCGAATTGAAGTATTGAAAATCTACAAGCTCATGAACAAAATGATTATCTGCACGAAGAAGATGACGATAATTCGGTGGCCGACGCTTCATTTGAACCTGAAAGCTTATCTTCCGACTCCGACAAAGAGAACGAGAATGTGAACACAAAGCACGTATCAGCTGATTACCATCCTGAGGAGGATCAAAATGTATCAGAGCATGAGAGCAAGGGAAGACCAAAGGAAGGAAGAAACCCAAAGTTTGTAAACCAGACTAGAGCAGAAGCAAAGAGAAATAGAAATAGTAACAAGTCATATTACAACTACAATGGAAAGAAAATCGAACCTAAAACATTTGTTGACTTTGATTGCAAATGTACCATGAAGTGTAAACTTTACGTTCATATAGAGATTCGGAGATAAGAGTTTGGTCACTCCAATCTTATGACTGTCAGGTCAGTTTTATAGCCGTATCAGTTAGAGAGAGTGAAAAGGAACGAGTTTACGGAGGAACTCAAATAATTTTCTAGGTCTATAAAATATCGGATAAGGTAGTTTGCAGAGAGTAATTTGTGAAGACTATGGCAATAATAACTTGGACATGCGTCTTTAACTGACCAAAGAGGCCAGCAGCAAGGAGGACATAACAAGCTTGCTGCTGAGAAGCCTCAAGAAGTTATTGACCAGGTGAATAGGGTGCCAAAATATATTTCCCATTATTGCTGAACGCAGACCACTGCTCAGTTCTTGCAAGATGTAACATTACAAATGTTGTACAAGAAATATTGCTAGGAGTTCGACAATTCAGTGAGCTTTGCATCTTACAAAAAAATATTCTACGTTAACTTCAATTTAAAAACCAAACCTCTGATAAAGGAAACGTGCAATTTTAGCGATAAATTCAAGATGCAGACCGACAACGAAACCGATCCAGAGAAGAAAGATGACCTGAAAGAAAAACGTAATAAACATATAGAAGAAGCTGAAAAATCACAAAGATTAAGAAGAAAAGATTTCAAAATAGCTAGAAGAAATGAAGATTATGAATTTCTGACTTCTGATATGGAAAAGACCTTACTCCTTCGACGCACCCCGACAAATATAGTATTCTATAAGGGTCAGTTATGAGCCTATAATGCACGTATGCGCAGTAGGAAAGAAGATGGTGGGCACTGCTACGTTTGGGCCGAAGGAATAACATTAGAGGAGCTCAAGAGACCGGGTATTGTCCACTCAAACACATAAAAACAAATTTATCACTTAAAGTGCAGTATCTTATCTCGTGGAGCGACTCTTGTGTGGGACAAAACAGAAAAATTAAGATTACTTTATTATTAAAATCCGTATTCTACAATACTCTTCATCTAAGATGTTACACTAAAATTTGTGTTCCGAACATAGCTTTCTACCAAACGAGGGAGATTTTAGTGATATCGAGTCTTGCTTGAAACACCAACGAAGATTATATTTGCCATCCGAATATATCAATGTGATGAGAAACTGCAGAGAGAAGAAACCTCTCGTTGTCACTGAAATGGCCTCCTTGGATTTTGTGGGCGTAGTAAACATTGAGAAAACTATTATAAAAAGAAAAGTAACCACCGATGGCGGAAGATATCTTGGTTTCAGATAAGCGCTACGCGAATGGAAAAAACTGAACCATTCCACTCAAAGTTCGGTTGAATAATTTCAATGAACCTTTTTAAACAGTTTATATAAGGAATACACGGGGTCGACCTTCACAAGACCCAACTGATTTGACACCTTTTTGGCCAAGGAAGCCTATTGTTAAAGCTAAACTCCTGAAGAAACATATCAGTTAGTACCGAAAGACTGTCTTGCCTGTTATGAGAACTTGAAAGGTAGTTCTACTATACAGCAAGATGTGGATGGTTTCAATGTGATGGAACTGGATTTCGAAGCTGACCAATTGCTACACTTTATTTTACTAATTCTGTAATTAGTATTTTCTGATGTTATGGTTTCTCAGTTATATTAATACTTAGTAATATTAGTATAGTTTAAGTACATATTAACATGTTCAGTTTACTTATTTCTGTCTGTTGTGCTCAATAAAACATTTAATATCTCCACCGACGAGTAATTTTATAATTTTCAGGAAGCAACCAATCCACAAAAATCTTGTATTTAAAAAATAATGTAATTTCACAATCTGGTTCGACCAAAAGTGGAATAATATACTGTAGAATGAACAACTTCATTGTGTTTCTGAAAAACTATAAACATTGCCACCTCAGCGTTATGGAGAAACACGTGTGAAGAATACCAGTGCTTTGCAGTGAAACGTAAAAACCTGTAATAAATTAAAAAATTGCCGGTCTGTGTAAAACTTAAAATGGAGATCATCCATTGACGGTGGTTTCGCTTTGGTTTTAGAATTGCTTCGGTCATCTTCATCTGCTTAGACCTCTTTCTTCTGATCTCCCGTGGTTAGAAATCAAGGAAAAAGAGAGATCATATGTTTGGATGAGAAGGGTAAGGAAATAAGAAATCTAGAAGACATCTTGAAAATTGCACATCGATTTTATAATAATTTATACAATACTAATATCCACCCTGAAATAACAGAACACACAGGAGAAATAGTCAACATAGGATCGGAAGAAATGCCGCATATCACACCACAAGAACTGAAATATTCCTTAAGCTAAATGAAAAAATATATAGTTCCTGGATAGGACTCTGTACTCATTGAAATGATAAAGGAAGGAGGAGACATATTCAAAATTAAACTCTGTAAACTATTCAATAAATGCTTACATGAATGTCAAATGTCTTGAAAACTATAGACCGATTAGTCTTCTCTCAGTCTACAAGTTGTTAACTAAAATATTAGCAAATCGCTTAGCCAACAAACTTGATGCTTATCAACCGGTGGAACAGGTCGGATGCAGAAGGAGCTACAGTACCACTGAACATCTACTGACTATGAGAGTTTTAATAGAAAAGTATATGGAATATCATATAGATATTTGTTTGGCCTTTGTCGATTTTCAGAGGGCTTTTGACTCTGTGGACCATTGTTTCATATTTAACCCTCTTAGAAACGCCAGAATTGACAATAAATATATGCAGATACTGGAACATATCTACAGTAATGCCACATATATAAGAAAATTTGGAGAATATATAGATCACATTATGATTACAAGAGGCATAACACAGAGCGACACTCTGAACCCAAAGCTTTTCAACCTTGTCCTGGAAGATATTTTCAGGACCTTAGAATGGAAAGATAAGGGCATAATCAACGGAAGAATATTAACCACATTCGATATGCAGGTGATATTGTTTTCATTGCTCAATCACCTGGGGATCTGCAAAATATGCTAACTAAAATAAATAAAAATTGAAACTCAATATGAACTTTTCTAAAACTAAGGTGATGAGCAAAGTGGCGCCTCATATCAAAATACATAAAGATATAGAAAATGTTCAGAACTACACCTATCTTGGACATATTATAACTTTAACCGGGGTGTAGAGCTTGTTCGCGTCCGTAGCAGAATACTACACGTGCACCCTGGGTAACGCTAAATAAACTAGCAAAACTGGCAGTCAGATAATCTTAGGATCTCCTGACCATAAGACACATTCTACATTACATTACCTTCAAGTGCAGAAATGCTACCAGATAAAGCTAACGGTCCTATCAAGGACCTGTTGACTAGAAAGCTCGGACCCTCTGTCCGAATTTGTCACTTAAATATAGAAAGTATAAGCTACTCAAAAAGCCAGTATCTATCAAAACTCTTGAAAAATGACAACATCGACCTAGTCGCTATACAGGAAACTCATTGTGAAGCAGAAGAGCAATTACGAAAAAGGGGAAAAATACCGGGCTATGATCTGATAGGAGCTACGTACCATCCATCATATGGCGTAGCAACGTACGTTAAACAAGATATAGAAAACGCCTCTCTTGTCTCCACGTCCACGGCCGACGAAATCCATAACGTTGTCATAAAAATAGGAAGCGTCACCGTCTCCAACACCTACAAGCCGCCAGCCGCACCCTGGCCAGCCCAAGTCATCCAAACGCACCCCCATCCTGCTATATACGTGGGGGATTACAACAGTCATCACGAGCAATGGAAGTACAGAGACTGCGACCCAAATGGCAACACAATAGTAAAATGGGCAGAAGATGAACACCTCACCCTTGTGTTTGATGCTAAAGACCGATTCACATTTAAATCAGCAGCGTGGAAACGTGAGTACAATCCTGATCTATGCTTTGTCTCGACTGACAACAGAGGCCAGCCCATAGAAGTCTCACGAAACGTTCTGCCTGACTTTCCGCACAGCCAGCATCGTCCAGTCATAGTAGAGGTAGGAACACAAATCCCCCTAATTACCTCTGTCCATCGCCCAAGGTGGAATTTCAAAAAGGCCAACTGGACAAAGTTCTCCACGGAACTAGACAAATGTTTAGGTTGGATACCCCCTACCAGTAGAAACTACAACAGATTTGTTGGCGCTGTAATAAGTAGTGCCAAAAAGTGTATACCAAGAGGCTACCGCGAAGAATACATTCCCGGATGGTCCCAAAACAGTGACGAGCTGTATCAAAATTTTCTTGAAACTGGTGATCAGGAAATAGTAGACGAGCTATGTACTTCATAGCCTAGATGCGGCGAGAAGGGAAAAGTGGACAGAAACTGTAGAAAACCTGAACTTCCAGACATCGAGCAGACAAGCGTGGGCACCATTAAGGAAACTAGCAAGCGGAGCCCCCACACAAAGACAAAATACAACTGTCAGTCCAAACGCCGTTGCCTCACACATAGTAGCGACATCCAGAGCACCCAAGGATAAAGAACATACAGTTGAGGTCAAACGAGAACTTAAAACCTTAAAAGCTCAAGCCACAGAAACAGAACATTCTCGCCCTTACACTTGCGAAGAAGTTTCGAATGCTCTTAAAGATGTCAAGCCAGGAAAAGCTCCAGGGTTTGACAATATCCACCCTGAATTCTTAATAAACTGTGGCAAGTATGCAAAAGTATGGATGGCTCACTTCTTCACAGATATTATACAAACTGGCAATATTCCAAAAGAATTTAAACGATCGAAGATAATCGCCATATTAAAACCAGGCAAACCAGCTGATAGCCCCAAGAGTTACAGACCAATAGCTCTGCTGTCTGTGACCTATAAGCTACTGGAACGGCTTGCTTATAACAGAATTAGCACAAGAATACTTGAAGTGATTCCGGTCGAACAAGCAGGCTTTCGGCCTAAACGAAGCTGTGCAGATCAAGTCTTATCAATCATCACCCACATTGAGGCAGGATTTCAAAGAAAACTCAAAACCTCAGCTGTATTTATCAACTTATCGGCAGCCTACGACACAGTGTGGAGAGAGGGCATGATATACAAGCTCCTACGTGTAATCCCCTGCAAACTAACCGCCCGACTGATAGACAACATGCTAAACGACGGAGTGTTTCAAGTAGCCATGGGATCCGACATCAGCTCCCCAAGGAAGTTAAAGAACGGGCTACCACAGGGATCAGTCCTTGCTCCACTCCTCTTTAGCCTGTACATTGCCGACATGCCAGAAACAAGATCAAGAAAGTTTGGCTACGCTGATGACTGGGTACTTGCAACAAGGTGCAGTTCTATTGAACAGTCAGAGGAGACCCTAACGACAGATCTAGAAGTAGTGGAAAAATATTTTCGCAAGTGGAGGCTCCAACCTAATGCCACCAAAACAGAAGTTACCTGCTTTCACCTAAATAATAAACTCGCCAGAAGAGAACTCAACATACAATTTGAAAACACCCTACTTACCCACAATAAAACACCTAAATATCTAGGCATAACCCTTGATAGAACACTATCCTTCAGAGAGCATCTATCGAGAACTGCTGAAAAATTTAAAACAGGAAACAACATAATTCAAAAACTGTGCGGCACAACTTGGGGAGTACGGGCTTCCACTCTGCGCTCCTCTGCGCTAGCCTTGTTTTTTCAACTGCTGAATACTGCGCTCCAGTTTGGTTAAACAGCCCACATGTACATAAAATAGATGCGCAGCTAAATAACACCATGAGAATGATTGCTGGTGTCTCAAACCAACTCCCACGCAATGGCTCCCAGTCCTAAGCCATATCCCACCCCCTCAACTGCGACGAATAAATGCTCATATGAACGAGTATAAAACGATCATGGACAATGGAAATTTACCCATCCATCAGGATATCGAAGATGCCAACCATAACCGACTCCGGTCTAGACGACCACCAACAAAAACGGCAAGGGTGGCTGTGGAAGATGAGTTCAACCTTACCAACGCATGGACTCAAGAATGGGCTGCACAACAAAACAATAACATGCCGTGCATCACCCACAAGCCACCGGGTTTCGATTTACCACGTAAAACATGGTTCACGCTTAACAGAATCAGAACCCAACATGGCAGATGCGCATACTCTTTACACAAATGGGGCAAACAACCTTCCCCTCTCTGTGATTGCGGAGAAACCCAAACCATCAGACATATCACAGAAGAATGTACCATACGATCATACAATGGCAGACCAGAAGATTTCCTGATGGCGACCCTAGAGTCGATAGATTACATAAATAGATTAGATGTTCGTTTGTAACCTTTTAAAGTATGTCTTATTATTATTTTATGTTCTATGCTGTATTGTATTCTATATTCTAATAATGTTTTATATTTTGAAATTCTCTTTTAATGTGTCAAAGAGCCATACGATAAATAAATAAATAAATATAACCTTAAGTAAAGAAAATAAGTTGATATGATCAACAGAAGAAAACGGTTAGCATGGTCATCATTAGGCAAGTTAAACAACGCCTTAAAAACAAAAATATACCCATCTTCGGCTTTAAGATCAATGTGTTCTGCCAGCATTGATGTATGGAGCCGAGACATGGGCCACTACAAAACAAATAATTAATAAATTCAAAACTAAGATTAAAGACATCAGAGAAACTGTGACGGAGCAGAAATAAAACTTTGCGAAGCATGTAGCACGGTTCAAAGACTACAGATGGTTCAATACTATATTGAGATGGAGACCATATATTGGTAAGAGATCTAGAGGGCGTCCCCCATTACGGTGGACAGACTACTTCAAACGTTCCGGAGGACTGATGTGGATGCGAGAGGTAGACAATGGAAGAAAATGGTGGCAAATGAGGGAGGTCTGTATTCAAAGATGGACTGAAAATGGCTAATGAAATAAGAGATGAGAGATGAGAATAATAACTCCGTTTTAGCTGAAATTAGCTACCCTTATTCGTGTCTGTACTGTAGCTAGGATAGTCAAAGTATTTAAGGAAATAATAGAGCTAATAATGGGAATAAAGGAAACCATTATACAAATCGTAGAGAAGAATGTCGAGAATGATCTGAATACGGTTTTTTAACATTGAGTTCCATTAATCAGATTTATTAACGAGCAACCACAGTCAATGTATGATAACTTGCAGATATTAGCATCCATGGATACACTTTTATATCATGTAATTTATTAGTTGTATTTGGGATTCTCTTGCATGTAAATAAATACTGCTTTCTCTGAATATCTTCTAAAGAGTGGTTTTGAGATAATACATGACAATGTGCAAGACATCTACAGAAGTAATATTGAATGGATTAAAAATACTAATTCAATTTTAAATAAACGTTACATATGTTTTAATTCTAGTAAATCAGGTAAACTCCGTAATAAACTCATATTCAACAACTTTACTATTAAGAAGTTTTTCGTTTAAGAATCTCCTGCAAGTAGGTCTATGACCATCGTTAACGGTTCTTAGTTCAGTTGCAACTGATAAATTCGCTATTTCTACCGTTTATTCCAACTACTAACTGTTGAAAGTTGTGCAGTTAAGAGTTCCTGATGTGTTCACCGTTTTATAGGACAGTGCCGTTGCCTTCTCCTAACGCTGTTCTTGTGTTCGCTCGCGCAGAAAATGGCCATCGCAGCCTCCGGTCATTCAAGACACCCTTCGTTCGAACACTGGATAAATCTTAAATTCCCCACACAATCACCAATTACGTTGCGCAAATGAATGAAATCACTGCGTTCGTTTAATTATAAATTTAACCAACCATTTTACCAAAGAATTTACGTAGCAACCTCTTCAAAACACGACAAATGTTTCCTGTTAAAGGAATTGAATGTTAGCGTTCTAATTATTTGCACGTTTGTAGGGAAAAGCAATTAAAGAAACGAAAAGAAAAGCTAAACCAAATATTTAAATCTCGCTTTGGGGTGTTGAGCCTTTTAAACTTTTACGTGATTTCTTTCAACGGAACGTTACACGCAGCGAATGATTTTAAATGTAAATTTGTCAACACTAATCACAAAATATTTTTGTCTAAAATGCAGCATTTAGAATATATTCCCATTTCATGGCTTTGTTTCCAAATTCCAAATTTGCGTGCTAACAAAACACTATTAATACGAGATGCTGTTGTCTAAAAGCAGTTGCGTTATTATAATTAACTAAATGAATCTCAGAGAACCTTATCCTTAATGCACAACTCACCATCAGTGTAAAGTCAATGCATGAAGCGTAAACAATAAGGATTTAATTAAATAGATATAAAATCAGAAGCGAAAAGTAAAACGGGAGATTAGAGATATTCTTGCTGAGATATTTCTGGTCCCACGCGCTTTCTGAATCGATGGCTTTGATAACAAAGCTTGTAACGATCTGGGGTATACAATTCTTCTGAAAGTTTATCTGATGGAGATTGCAAGCAAAAATTCCCGTAGAAAGCTTTTTCTGGCCCACAAATTCTATAAATTTGCTACACTAATAGTGAGATTAACTTGTTTTTATGTGCATTACCAGTGGTTTATCGTTCATAAAATAAGACTACCCTTTATATATGTTCCTAAAACTACAAGCTTATAACAGTATATAAGTCAATTTTATATTAGTTGAATAACAAGTGAAACTTCACCCAAGTCTTTATAAATAATTTTGTATATTTTACAGTACAGTACAGTAGGGTGGAACGAAAAATAGTTTTTTCGAATTTTCATAGACGGATAGCGTGGACAAGTTGTGGCTTGGATCTGTCATACACATTACAGACATACATAACATTTAAAAAAATATATTTAGCTAGCCCCGTGGGGACTCAAAATTAGTAAATGTTAAGTGGAAATAGTAAAAAATGCAAGTGAGGAGGGGTTCCCCTTAACAAAATATAATATCAACACCACACGCTGCTTCAAAAAAATCCAAACACGTAACTAGTAGGTTTTGTTTAAAACTTTGGAAATGATTATTAATTAACAATGTGAAAACATACCCCTGCAAATGTAAGGATGTATTTATTTGGAACTGGGAAAGAAATTTTTCCTGAAGGGACAAGTGTGTTGCCTACTTACGAGGAGGTAATAATATGTTCTCAGAGTGTTCGCTTAAAACTGAAAGGGGACTGACGCAAGCAGCCAAAACCAACAGCAGTTGTTAATATTGTTGTTCAGAAAATAGAAGATGTCTGGAAAAAAGGCCTCTATTCCGATTCTATCTCACAAAAGGATAATATACATGATTTTGCAATACAACAATAAATATCAAACGACTATTAAGCCTATAAAAGGGAAGGGAGACTACCTTCGTAACACCAAAATTGGAAAAATTTTAAACTGTTAAACCATTGATTGATATTAGTTCCTGCAAATGTTTAATCAAACTATCCCGCAACCTCGAGAAAGGAAAATGGCGATTGGTAATATAGATACAGAAACCACTGCTAAACTGAACAAGATAATGAACACTCAAGTTATGGAATCCTAATGAAGCTTTGCTGGTAAGAAAAACGTAGGTTTTGAAGAGCCTGTAGCTGGACCTAATGAACTTGTAACTGTCACATCTAATGAGAGTGGCAATGATAGTAATAGTTCATTAAGTATAGTGGTAAGTAGTCAGTGATAACAATATCATGTGGTCGAACTGTACTGAAAATCTAAAAAAACTAAAGGGAATCACCTTGACAGAGGCTTTCCTTGCTATATTACCGCTTCAAATTTGATCCATCTGAGAATTTTCAAACACTCAATGAACGTGTAATAAAAGTATCTACGCGAATGGGATGCGACATAGAAACCATCACGTTTAGAAAATGGAGCGAAGCGTTTATGGAAAACAGTTCAGATGAAAAAGAAGTCCCCAATTTTTAAACTTCCTAAAATAATTTCGACGTTGAGACTCTTATGATTTTATTGGTTGGTTCAGCTGTGTTGTTACTGAACCTCCGTTAAAAATGATTATGTCTGCACAGCAGCTGTTTTATATTGTGACAGGATATCAGGTACCCAAATTTGACCGAATTGATTATGCTTGTCACCCTCAAGCACTCGATTGGTGTATCAAGATAGTTACGGATGCATTGTCAAAAGTCTACGCTGAAAACACCCAGAATGGCTGCATCCGAGCTAAGCTTGATGCGATAAAGTACTTACACAAATTTGAATATAAAGGATAATAGTACGCTGCAAGGAATTTGTGTAAGTTACAATATTGGAAGATGGAGGGTGGGTGGAAATCGTAGTGCGGCCACCTCCATATGGTGAATTTTCTATTATTTGAATATTCAACTAAACAACCAGAAGAAATATTTGTTTGTTGCTGTTCCTTTATTGCGAATATTGAATTAAGCAAAGAGTTGCACAAAACGCATATTTTTACTTTTTTTCAATTAACAGCGGGGCCTGGCTAAAAATCAGAATATTTCAATAACTTTTCGAGCACACCTTTACCAACCAATAAATATTCATTTTACAACTAGCTTCGCTTATTTTTCTAAACGGTGAAGGAACATATTTTTGAGGCGTCAGGGGCTCAGCTAATCATTAAAAACAAATTGATGTTTTGTGTGATATGTGAGGGAGACAAGTAACGACCATTGTAGCCCATCTTATTGCTAATTCAATAGGTCACAGAGCTGCAGGACCATCATACGGGAAGTAATGGAAATAGCATGCAAGGAATGGTATATGCGAGCATAAAAATGTATTTACAATATTATAAAACTTAATTTTCTTAGGTTAAGGGTAACTGAGAATTACAAAACCATAGCAACACATAATTACTTTTAATTTGTGAAGCTTGCATTCATCATCATCATCATCATCTGACATGGAGCTGGAAAGAAATATTCAACAGTTATACAAGGAAGAATCGAAAAATTAAAAGAATGTGAATGAATAAAAGGGTTTACCGAGATTAGTAACTTATGGTAATTCAATAAATGAGCTAACGTGTTAGACAGACCTCTTATGAAAATCCAGACAGAAAAAGGTAGTTAGTATACCTACTACACTATAATGTACTATTTTATATCCTTTTCAAATCCGAACAATATTTGTCTTCTATTCCTGTTTTGGTGCTTTATTCTCTACGAACGTTGGCGATTACCATATATACTTCTTCTTCTTCTATCAACTACTTGTCTAAATAATTGAACAGATGTCACCCCAAACCACTGGAGTAGGTTTTGCAATCACGAGTTTCTTCTTTTTGCTGGCCTTCTACTGCCATCGACACCATTCCATGTAGAACAAGTTGCAGAATTCGATGCGGAGTATTCTATTTTTTTCTTATTCACTCTGAACATATGTTAATTCAATCGTTTTCCTATTCTTTAAAGTACTTTTTCATTAGTTACTGTTAGATCTATGAATTACGTAGAATTCTTCGAGATATCCGCATTTCAAAAGCCTCGAGTGTTTTCATCCGGGTTTCTGTCATGGTCCACGTCCTAACGTCGTAGAAAAGGATTGTAAGGATATGACATATAACCTGTATGCGACATATGTTTACATTTATAAATTAATAACAAGTAGAGCAATTCAAATTGATGTACAATTCAGGTGGTACTCGTATAAGCAGTTACTAATATAAATTGTTTCTATATTTTGGACACACAAATAATTACATTACATTATATTCTACTTCAGCTGTTAAAATCCCCTTTTCAGCACTTAACAGTATCCTTCAGGTTTTCAACGACAAATACATAACCCGAAGCAACGGTTCTGACCTGCACATTGGGCAATATTACCTTTCCTGGTCTATCTACTCTCTTCTTTCTCTCTGTTTGTTCATCTTCCGATAAGCTTTTACTGAAAACACCCTTTTACCGATAAACATGAGAAATTGAGCGATTCTGAATTAAAGGATTAAAGATACATCATCTCTTACTTCCGCAATCATTATTCTATATGCAACCAACCATTTGGTGATAAGGAAATGACACGTTCTACAACGCGAATCATTTTTTTGGTTTTGTAGTATGATCCGTATAATTAAATCAATACGTTTATTAAACGTATGCCTTCATACCCACGTTGTATTAATAAATTATAGTTACAGCTGGATCAGTCACTATAAGCTACGTTTTTTTTTGCGTTGGAATAACTTGTTAGAGTCATTTGGGAATCTATAGATGGAAGTGGAGAAGCCATCCAAACTGCCAGATTGTCTAACCGTTTAGGTTAAGTTCTTCTCTAACTCTCCATTCCAAAAGCCCTGCTCCCTTCGCGATTCATTTCTACATCACTATTCATGGAATTATTTTTATTTTTTTATAAAAAATAAAAATAATTCCACGAAAAGTGATGTAGTGGAATTATATTAATGTCTAATTGTGAAAATACGTACAACCTGGCCTGACCGACTAGAACCTATTTTTAAATTAGTTCTAGAACTGCTATTACGTATAAAATATGAAAATCGAAGGTCCGATTAGCCTGGTCTGACCGGCTTATAGGACCTTCAATCTCTTATTTGGCTCTTATGTTAACCTAATTGATGCTTCTTCTTCTTCAGTATATAGGCCAATGGCCTGTTAATTACCTACAATGCAGTAGGTTCTGTGAGCCCTCTTTGCACGTATGCCGGGCAGGAGGCTACCCTAACCCGTCGAACAGAGAAGAGAAGTTCCACTACAATTGATGCTAATTAGCATAACCTGCTTCATATCAACTAAGTTAACCTCAATAGCAAAGTGGTCCACGAAATGAATAAATGCTACACCGTACAAGGGCTAGAAATTCTCACTGACTGAGAATATTTCCACGGTTCAACTTCGGCTTGCTTCCTTCTTTGGTGGACTGGTATTTCGAGTTTCAGGCTGACTTCTCGGGCTATAAATTTATTCAGTCTCCTTCTGGGATGGAGCTGAACTCCAAATTTCGGCGGCTTTCTTTTCTGGCGGAGCTGGACTCCAAGTTAATCAATTTGTTCTGGGATTTTGGATTTATCCCTGTTCCACTTCTCTACGCCGTTCCTCCGGAGTGCGATCGGACGCGATGATGAGTGCGTACAGGAAAACAACTTGGAACTCCACTAACACTGCTGCAGACACCTCTTTCGGGAAGTGAAGTGAGTCAAAATTTGATTGCCAACTGCTAGAACGGTTGCTTCCTGGAAACGTTCTTACAATACATACCATAAAGGAGTATTTCAAACAATAGTACTAATTTGGTGTACTCAACTTCCGTCAGTGTATGAGCAAGCATTGTGCGAGTTGCATATCTTTATATATCATATGCTTCCGTAATGGGCATTTAAAATAGAGCAAATGCAAAAATGCAGCAAGTGAATAATGTGAAAAATATGGGTTACAGGATAAAGAGGAAACCCAATAAATAATCATTGCATATTAAAGATTATGTACAGTGACGTGTAAATATCAAGAAATGGCGTCACAAAAATATTAAAATGTCTTGTAAGGTAGAATGGAAACATCAGCATTTAATTAGTTTCGAGACCAGAAATCATTTCTTTAATGGTACTATGGCAAACGTAGATTTTTCCCCTTTTGCAATATATTCTATATTCTATCGTTAAATAGGCATATACCTAGCAATTATAGCTTAGTGGATTAGATTAATCTGTGTGTAGCAGTACTTTGAATTCAGATAACAAAAGGATTTTTTATATATAGCTACGAAAAATGAAAAGTATGTCCTCATAGAATGTATAAAGTTAATCATCATTTTTCATTTCATAATATTTTTATTGTTCTATCTTTTATGCGCTTTTTGCATCCATTCGTACCTTGCTAGTACTTTAATATAAAATTCGAAACTTATATTAAAAACCAAAATTTAGCAAATAGAATTACTAGTAATTGATGCTTGGATGCAAGCAACTTAGGATAGAAGGAACTGAGGAGGTCTGGAGAGAAGCCTCTGTCCATAAAACGACACAAAGTGGTGCTTGATTATGATGATTCTTTTTAATATTTATAAGTAAATACGTCTTCTTTTAATAAAAATCATGTTTATAAGTATCACAAATAAGACAAGTAAATGGGACTGTGATCGAATCTAGGGCTTATTAAGTTTAAGCACCATCAACTTCCGCTAGACAAGGTAGGTGCCTTATCTGAATGGGCGCGTAAGTACTCTGCCTTCCTGAATACACACGATTATCCCAATACATTTGGCAGCTTTGTGTGTATTGCGTTGTTGTACGTCCTGTGATTATCCTTCGCAATAATGAATTCGTTTTATTCAAATAGCAAGCCGTGGATCATATATCATCCGTAAATGCCTTTAGACTTATTTTTCAAATTGATGGATGAAATTGGTCGCTCTCTCGTATGAACTCTACAATTCTATCGAAAACTATAAGTTTATTTTATTTCATAAACAACACTGCTGTTAATAACGTAAGCAGTTTGCCTGTTCTGAGCGTTGCGATATTGTTAAACCTAAATTCGTTTTAAATGTAAGACATAAAATTTAAATCCTTTTCAAAACCATAGTAAAGGTTGGAATTGAATGTTTTTTTTTTTATCAAAAACATAACTAAAAACGTAAAATAGAACAGTAAATATCAATTTAGGATGCATTTCTTGCATACAGTGCCAAACTTTTAAGTGGGCTCTAGCTAAATGCTTTATTGGTAATATACAAAACAGTGCAGACCGTAATAAACTCATAAAATTGAATACGTATATTGTAATATAAAGCATATATGTTTTTATTTGGCGGCTAATAGTAGTCTATTATTGATAATTAGAACAAGCGACAATGTTTGATATTAAAAACAAAAATAAATCTAATGCAGTTGCAATTGTTCAACCGTATTAGTGTCAAGTCGAGTTCGTGTGTTTCATTGAATAATCTTTCCTGCCTTCTTAAGATCTTTTCTGTTTACTGTTTATTTATTCATGTATTACATTTGTATTCTTAACAATAAACAACAATGCACCGAAACCTTTTAACAATAGAACCACGAAATTTAGCCGTTGCTATGCACCAAATAGGAGACCGCCAGGTTTACATTGCTGACATGTTAGCAAGCACGCAGAGCGTTTCGCCTGCTCTTTCGTGCCTTAGAGAAACAGGTACGACTGCAAGAATGCCTAGAAGTGGATTTTTTGCATCACATCACCTCGTGAGGATCGGGTTCTGGTAATTCAAGAATGCACCCCTTTTCAACTGCTCAACATCTACAGCAAGCACTCCAGAATGCCACATGAAATCGAGTCTACCACCAAACGGCGAGAAATTGACTGTTTGAGGTAGGGCTTACCTCATACCGCCCCCTAATGTGTTCTGTAAGAACTGACATAATTCACGAAATAGCCGCGTGTTTAGTGCATGTCCTTTGATAGCATTAACAATCTTGATGACATCATGCATGACGGCTTCCAGTGTAGGTTCCAAATGTTTCACAAGAAGTGCCTGGCGATGGATCATACAGTGAGTAACTTCAATATTTGGATTATTTTTTTTCACGAAAGCCGAAAAACCATTAATATGACCCAGCATAGCTGGAGCTCCATCAACAGACACAGCAATACAGTTTTCCCACTTTAAATTAATGCTTCGAGTATTAAAGTATTCATTTACCTTATTATACACATCAATTCCACGAGATCTCAACTCGAGAGGAGAACAAAACAACAATTCCTCTTCAATTGCATGTGTACCTTTGTAGCGAACATACACCATTAGCTGTGAATTGCTACTGACATCTGTAGTCTCATCAAGCCGAATAGCAAAATATTTAGCCTGTTTTAGTGAGAAAATAACCTGTTCCTTCACATTTTCTGCCAAGATAGAAATTCTTTCTTTTACAATTCTTGCAGACAAGGGCACTGAATTGAGTTTCTTCGCCTCTTTCTGACCACACATGATCTCTGCCATTTTCACAGCTGCTGGTTTAACAAAATTTTCACCAATAGTATATGGTTTCTTGTTTCGGGCAATCAACCAGGCTACTTCAAAGCTAGCCTTTGATGCTGAACGTTGATCAAAGGTACCTAACAAGTTGCTGTCCAATCTTTGTCTTTTAACAGACATTTCTAAATTAACAAAGTATTGTCGCGGTTTGGAAGACAGATGTGAATGCAAATTATCCAAATGTTTCTTCAATTGACTTTTTTTGAAAGATTCTGAAGTCAATACTTTCAAACATACAACACACTGTGGTTTCATTGTACCTTTGTCTTCTATTTGTGTAAAACCATAATTAAGGAATTCTTCCTGGTATGTTCTTTTACTATTTCTATTTGCTGCCATCTGAAGGGTGACAGAACCAGTGGTTAAAAAACACTTACATTAAATTAAATTTTCAAATTGCGGCTTACCTTAATCGTTGAAATTGGTGATGAAATGATGTGCCTCGTCAGTAACTAGAAACTCGAGCGCTCGAAGACGTGTGAACATCACCACGGTCTCTATAATACTGTATGCACGATTGCGCGATCACGCCGATCACCTGATGCGCGATGGTCCAGACCCGTCCTCTGACTCGTTTTAATAGTGGTGGGGAGTGAGATGGCCCGTCCCGTATATCTCGCTGAATTGTTTAACTTTAAAGAATGGTTTGGTTTGTAAAAATACCAACACGTTTATAAAATAGTAAATTAGAAAAATTTCCTTATTACCCCCAAAAATTTCATTTTTACCCCATTTGGGGTAATTTACCCCGGTTCCCCGACCGCTGATATAAGGAAATGGCCTGTTTGGGAATTTGTTATTGAGAAGCTACTGATATGTAGAATATATATAGATGTACTCATACTATATATACAGGGTGTCTGAGAAAGAATGGGCCAGCGTTTAGTCATAGATTCTTTAGGTAAAAATAAACCGATTAAACCTAACATACCTTAAGCAGAAAGTCCTTCCTTAAGAAGTTATAGGGCCTTAAAGTTCAATTTTTTATTTCTTCTTTTTATTGTAATATCTACAAATCTACAGATATTTCTTTGAAATTTGGTACACCTACTTATCATTATGCAATACATTTACAAAATTATTTTCATTAACCAGACTTGACCGTAAGAGGCACTTAAACTATCACTGAAATTTTATATTAGCTCTAACTTTGTTATTAGTAGAACATTTTAAAATGTTGTGTTATCTTCTGAAAGAGAATTAAAAAGTACAAAAATAAGGTACTATTAGTTCATACGAGTAAAGGCAACCGTTTGCCTTAAAATGCTTGTCCCAAGTTTTGGGTTGCGGTTACGACATGCAATTATCAGGTAGCCATGATCGCAAAAACAATGGGTGTGCTTGTGACCTACAGTAAAGAACAATGCTAAGTCAATTAAATACCTTGGTGTAACAAAAATTGTATTTTTAATTTCTTTTTTGTTTTTACGAAAATGCAGCGACGTTTGTTATATCGAGGCACAAAATTTTAAAATGTTCTACTAATAACAAAGTTAGAGCTAATATAAAATTTTAGTGGTAGGTTAAGTGCCTCTTACGGTCAAGTCTGGTTAATGAAAACAATTCTGTGACTGTACTACATAATAATAAGTATGTGTACCAAATGTGAAAGAAATATCTTCAGATTTGTGGAAATTACAATAAAAAGAAAAAATTAAAAAGTGAACTTTCAGGCCCTATAACTTCTTAAGGAAGGACTTTCTGCCTAAGGTATATTAGGTTTAATCGGTTTATTTTTACATAAAGAATCTAAGACTAAACGCTGGCCCATTCTTTCTGAGACACCCTGTATACAGGGTGTCCCAAAACTCCTGGGAGTGGGACATAGAGCTACCACGTATTCTAGAGGTCAAAAGAAGTCGATTGGACCCAACTTTGTCATATACCAAAATGTACCGTTTGCCCGTGAGAGGAGTTCAAAGTTTACGTAAAAAATCACATTTTTGTATGCTGTTCAGAAACGTGAGAACCAATTTTAATGAAATTTGGTACCTGGGCATTTCAAAGGAAGCCACTACTTTCAGTAACGAAAGAAACCCAAAGCAAATTGGAGAAGGGTTAAAACCACCCCCACCCCCTGATAAATTTGTTCAGAATTGTTTTAAGGATGATGATACGATTCTATGTTTTTTTTAAGGTGATGACTTATTCATTAGCTTCATTTTTTGACTTTTGTACAAACTCCGTAATTCGTATAGTTTCGAAGAAAAAAAATGTTTACTCAAACACTGATAACCGATATTATTATTGCAGGTTTAATTGTATTACAAAATTTAGTTGGCCGTAGACACAA
>JABXWE010019700.1:0-13767 GCA_014611495.1 Limonius californicus | reverse complement strand
ATAATTCGTATAACAATTATTTTTACCAGGTATACTCTGATTCCAACACCAGTATATATCCTTGTAAACGTAACTATTCGGGGAAAACGTTCTACGGGATGAGCCAATAAAAGATCAAAGCAGGTTAATAATATTATACTCGCCAATTACGCGTTCAAAACTTGATACTTCCCAAGCGGTTTCAAACAGCGAATGAATTTTCCGCGGATCCTTCCAGCGGCAGCGAGCTCTAGGTTGCTGAATGTCGGGATCTGTAACTCGTAATATAAAATGAATAAAACTGTCTCAAACACTGGTGAAAGCACAGGAAAATTATTTGTTCACTTTTAGGTAAGCACTCGGGTTAGTAAAAGGAATTTTACTTGACTGGTTAATTTTCAGGAACGGATTTGCAAACTGGAATCGCTTAAGATTGCTCTTAAGAAAACGGCGGAATATTTCTGACTTTGAATTGCTTCAAAGGCCAGGAAAAATTCTAAAGATGATTTAAATGGCTGGGCGGACGGTTTTATAGGAAGCACTTTTCCACTTCCGTCATGCGCGCTCCCCTCTCGGCTGGAGAAAGGGACGCTTGTTCTCGGCTATTTTACGTCACGGTGGTTCCAGATGTATGTTATTGCGGTCGGCCTTATCTTCAAATGTGAATTTATTCGAAATTGGTAATTAGATACCAATTATTCGATTTTCACATTTTGCACCCGTTACACGACATTTGCAGATATTTTTAAAACAGAAGGACGTTAACTGTAGAACTTTAGTTAAATGACAGGATCAATTCTAACATACACCGCACGAGTCTTATGGCGACTGCTAAGTTCCCAAAAAAGTAGTGAACCAGAATGGCATAGATTCTTCAAAGGGACCCCTACACGTGTAACACTACAAGGGCATAATTCCAACGTTTTGAACAAAATAGTCGATGTACATCAAACACATGTAGTAATAATATTTCGCGATAATGGAAGGCTACGTATAATGCTTTGTTTAGTAATTAAAATAACTCTTAGGATTTGAAAAGGAAACCAAAGAACATTACAACTGTATTAGTGATTTAATGTGTGGAAGCGTCTTCGTTGCGATGGAAAATGATTGCAAATCTCTTTGCATGGGATAATTTGATCTGTTTCTTATGCGAGGACATGTTGCAACATTGATCCTAGGTAAATCTCTGATAAATTGTTACGGGCCAATCGAGCTTTTTCGACGACTCGTAACCAGATGGATGGAAAACGGCCTACAGCTTAGCTCAGAGAAGTAGGGGGAGTTCCGTGAAAATCGCTTATGGGAGAAAATCTTTAGTTGTGTACAGGGCGAGTCAAAATAAGTGGGGGCCACCTTCCAAATCCAGCTGTTTGAAGGTCCTCGTGGAAGGCCGAGAAGCCAACAGCTTACGGGAATGGAACTTACCGTTATTATGCCTCCTCCTATATATTTAAAGCTTGCAAAATTCTTACACAAACAAGTACAAAAGACACAATAAGAGGCAGTAAACTTTACACACACATATAATTAAACGGTTAAAAATGATAATACAAGAAAATGACAAGTGATAACGCTATAAGTCTGGATTACATAATTTTAATTTTGGAACGTTCAGAAAAAAAACTCGCCGCCACTGGTGCAACGGGATTTACGTTTTGCATACAGCTACGTACCATCAGTTCACAAAAATAACAGAATATAATCTGGTAGTTTTATAATAAACCACTAACACCACATATGGCGACTGAAGGTCGTTTTTTTGTTGGATTTACATGAAGTTAAATTTGAAGTCTGCAAGTTAACGCGAGTAAAAAAAGGTTTCTTTATCACAACACAAAACTGGGTGTTTTTGCCTTGAATTCCGGGGGATGGCTTAAAACGAGGTAGGCACAATGTAGAGGCGATTTCCAGATGCAGGGACAAAAAAAAGAAGGAAGACAACGCTCTTCGGGGCAGCGTTGGGATGAGATGTAGCTGTTACGCCCCTGTAGAATGCCAAGTTGCTTTCAACGAGGTCAGTTAACGTGGAGACAGAAGCGAGACTTTTCGGACGACGGGAACAAAACAATTTCCAGCAAAACAATTGCACGGCTTCTTTTTTTTCTTTTCACATCTCAAACATCCGAACTGAATCGACAGGAGCAATTATAATCTTTAATTGTCCAAAACCAAAGCGAACATTCTGCTATTTTTTTTTGTATATCCGATTTAAGTCGATTTAATTTTCCTCTTCAGCAAACAGTCATAAGGTAAACTTTAACAGAAGTGCCACGAAGGAAAAGAAAACGATATTCGAAATTACGTCCGTCTCTCTTAAGGGTCTAGCTTCGACTGCCTTTTCCCCCCGCTGCAAAACAGTCTTCAGGCTAATTTTTATTCTTGAAGGAACACCACGTGCAAATTTTGGGAAAACCCTCGGGAAGCAATATTCAAATACTAATGCAGCAAAAAACATGAATTCTGAGAAGTGCTTTCTAGCTCGGCAAATGTGGCTCACAAAGAAAAAAAAACATCGAGGCAGGTTTGATAATAAATTAATTTTTGAACGGAAAAATACCAACAAAACTGTAGTCAATACAAAAAGGCCATTAGTTCATAAGTTCTATGGAGCGGCCATTAGATGGTGATCAATTCAAATAAAGAGGCACAGCTTGAAATGAACATAACAAAATGCTCCAAATTCAGGCAGGGTATACATACTAAACATTTTTTAAGATTTTACACCCCTTGAAAGTGTTTGTCCAGCAAGGCAGAAGGTCAGAGTTCCAGTTTCGTTGCTCTCACATGCGGTTGTCGCGTGCAAAATTGATGACAACTGCATTTTTACCCCTTGTTCTTTCGCAGGCAGGTATCCAATCGTTTGAAATCTATATATAAGAGATATATCCCCGTTTTTCAGAAACGATGTCAAAAAAGTTACGTCAAACTCCAAGAAACAATTACATGCTTTGATGATGCAGGACCTTTTTGCATCACTGCAGATAAATTGTGATCATTTCATTCCTGTTAATAAACAACTAAAATTTGTTTACAGATTTTGGCGTTGCTCTGATTTAAAAAAATATAAATCTTGAGTATGCCTTATGTTCTTAAAGGTTGGTAGTTGGTACTAAGGTAAGAAATATTTACTGAAATAAGTTCAAATATATCATGAACGTATACTGATTTTAGAATCTCTTCCACCACTTTGGCTTTCTTTTATCGTAACTACTCATCAATTTTCTGATCATTCTTCTACTTTATTGTAATTCTAGATATGTATTAGTTTAATAAAAAAAACTTTGCTGAAAAATCTGTTGTTACAATGACAATAGAAAGCTCATATTTTAACTAATTTTAAGGCACTTTTAATAGTACCTTAATTAGATAGAATAGCGTTGCGTTGAGTTGATTCAATAATATGCTTTACGAAAGGCATACATGTTTAAAGTTTAAAAGCCAGATATATGTAGCCATTAAAACACAAACTCGAAACAGTCAGCGTAGAAAAACCTCTATAACTTCAGTACACTCATACATATTATACTCGTACGTATTCAATAGCAAACAAAATTCGATACCACATTCTGCTCCCACATACGTTATACCACAACTTTTCACGCTGGTGCTTTATAATAAAATCCGACAAACCGTGTAATACATAATATTTAAAGTAAACGTCGCACCCTACAGTTATTTCGAGCCTGGTGTGGGGAGTCAATTTATTTTTGATGCGGTATATAATTTTTCCGGTCGTCGAGCCTCAGTCGTTGTCCTGTGGGACCCCATTCAATTTATTACGTATAAATAATAATATGCTGTGACGCATTCAAACTGTCAAGTCAATAAATTGTGTAAAACAACACGTAAGTGGTTAAAACAAATCGACGGCTTTTTATGTAGAGATGGTCTTTATTTAGAAAGTGTAAATTACGCAACATAAACTCATGTTTCAGTACCAGTGCGTTTCGAGAACTTTCGTCCAAAAATCAATATCGCGCGTATAATAAAGGTGGATGTTACTGAAACATCTGTAAACGAAACTAAGAAGGATTTTTGAGTAAAATCCAGTGTGTGATTATCAAATAATGCGGCGCTAATATGTAAATAAATATTTTAACCTTTTTGCTCATTTGACCCAAATTTTCTAATAAGTGAATTTAAAAAACTTATGGTTATAGTTTAGGTTTGACGAAGAAGGCTGGCGTCACAGGATAACGCAAACATCGGTAAATAATATTTCCAAGTTTAGAAAAACCTCAAGAAATTAGAATTCATGGAAAATGCGCGTAAAATGCATCATATAAATTGAAAAATTCCTCTTCTTTTAACAAACTGCCTATCTTAAAAAGAAAAGGCAAATTAACTGAAAGGACAGATATTATGATGTATATGTCTACATATGTATTACTATAAAGCAATTTATACAGGGTGTTTAAAAAATACCTTCAAAAATTTTACCCACTTATAGATCTCATCAATATAAGCAAAAAGTCGTAACAAACATGGGTTCGAAAATTAACCGTTTCCGACATATGGAGTTTTTTTAAGAAAATAAATATTGCTTGTTAGTTCAATAAGTTTCCCACCCATTAAAACAAATAGCCGTGTAAGTAAAACATTTTAATTACAAATAATTAAATAATTAATGTAGATGTTCTACATGTCCTCATACCATTTGTACACATCCTTCGCATCTCCGTACAAATGAACGCCGCATTCTTTCAGAGATTCCCGGATTCATACGAACAGTCTGGCAGGCATGTTCTATTCGTTCTCGAATTCGTTTAAATTATTCACAGGGCTTGAATAAACTAACCACTTTAAATACCCATAAAAATACAAAAGTCGAACGGATTGAGGTCAGGGGATCTAGGTGGCCACACAACTGGATCCCCTCGTCTTATCCACCTACCGTTGTAATTCTCGCTTAGGAAATGTATGACCATGCTTGAAAAATGTGCAGGAGCCCCATCGTGCATCAACCACATATTCTTTCTATGAATGAGAGGTACATCTTCTAACAGTAGTGGCAAGCCATTACGCAAAAAGTCAAGATAGAATCGGCTTGTCAAACGATTCGGAAGAAAAAAAAGGTCCTATCATATGGTCTCCAAAAACACCAAGCCAAACGTTAATTGAAAATCGTTGTTAATGATTCGATTCAATAATATCATGAGGCTTTTCATCTGATCAAACATGGCTGTTGTGGAGAATAAAAATGTTATTGAGTCAGTAGATAAGACTTCACTAACAAAGTTTGCGTTTTCCGCAACTCGTTTCAGTGCTCATCGGGAAAACACCAGACGTACTGCATATTCAGGCCAATAAGAGCCTGTACCCTTCGAATATGGTATGGGTACAATTGCTCCTCACGTAACATTCTCCAAATTAGGGAAGCATTAATATTTGTTTCGGCAGAAAGTCTTCTAGTACCGGTACCGTTTCTTGATTTAAACGCGCGAACTTCAAATAAACATTGTTGGAAATTTGTAAAAAAAATTGTCACACAGAAGTGCCCAGTTCGGAAATGCTTCGGCATACAAGCGACGTGCCTCATAAGAATTACCATTGGCCTTACCATACATGAAATGCATATCTGTTCTTCCGCAAGAATATCTATTACAGAAAATGTTGAGCTTTTGAAAAAATTCGTTCGCAAACTTTCTTCTCTTGACAACAAGTTAAGGCAAGTATTTATCTGCAAGAAATTGTCGCCAAAAAATATTTCTTCTTGAAAAAAGTTCTCTTAAAACTTATTTTCCTTGAAAAAGTTCCTTCTCAAATTAACTTATTTTGAAAAAAGTTCTATAACTAGTAACTATTTGGTAAAACTTCACCATAGTTCGCTTAAAAATTTAGTTATTTTTTGAAAACAATTTATTTCTCTTGAACAAAGTTCTGTTGGAGAAGCACAGTTGCCTTAAATACAACTGGCACCGAAAGGAAATGTTTGTTAAAGTAATTATTTGGAGAGAGTTTTATTAATGACAACTTGAGTTGTCATTAATAAAGCTCTGTCCTCAAAAAATGTTCTACTGAAAAATTCCTCTAACAAAAGCACAGTTGGCGTAAGTACAACTGGCATCTAAAAATTAAAAAATTTTCTCAAAAGACTTCCTTTGTAAATTAATTTTTTTGAACAAAGCTCTATAGCAAGTATCTTTTACAAAAAATTGTCGAGACAAACATTTCACCATGAACAAAGTATTTTAAAGAATTTATTTCTGTTGAAAAGCACAGTTGGCTTAAATATAACTGGCATCTAAAAATATTTTGTTCTTGAAAGACTTCGTTTGCAAATTAGCTTTTTTGAACAAAGCTTTACAGTAAGTATTTGTTGCAAAAATTGTCGGCACAACAAAATCACCATGAAAAATGTATTTAGAAAAATTATTTCTTTTAAAGAAAGTTCTGTTCACAGTTGGCTTAAATATAACTGCCATCTAAAAATATTTTTCTCTTGAGAAATTTCTTTTGCAAATTAACTTTTTTGAACAAAGCTTTTTAGCAATTATTGTTTACAAAAAATTTCCGGCACAAACATTCCACCATGAAAAACGTATTTTATAAAATTTATTTCTGTTTAAAGAGTTCCGTACGAAAAGCACAGTTGGCTACTGGCGTCTAAAAATATTGTCTCTTAAAAGACTTCGTTTGCAAATTAACTTCTTTTCAACAAAACTCTATAGCAAGTATTTTATACAAAAAATAGTCGGCACAAACATTTCATCATGAAGAAGTATTAAAAAAAAATATTTCTTTTGCAGAAAGTTCTGTTCGAAAAGCACAGTTGGCTTAAATTTAACTGGCATCTAAAAATAGCTTTCTCTTGAAAGACTTCGTTTGCAAATGAACTTCTTTTGAATAAAGCTCTGTAGCAAGTATTTTTTACAATAAATAGCCGGCACAAACATTTCATCATGAAGAAATATTTTAAAAATATTATTTCTTTTGCAGAAAGTTCTGTTCGAAAAGCACAGTTGGCTTAAATTTAACTGGCATCTGAAAATAGCTTTCTGTTAAAAGACTTCGTTTGCAAATGAACTTCTTTTGAATAAAGCTCTATAGCAAGTATTTTTTACAATAAATAGTGGGCAGAAACATTTCATCGTGAAGAAGATTTTAAAAATATTATTTCTTCTGCAGAAAGTTTTGTTCGAAAAGCACAGTTGGCTTAAATTTAACTGGCATCTAAAAATAGCTTTCTATTGAAAGAGTTCGTTTACAAATGAACTTCTTTTGAATAAAGCCCTATAGCAAGTATTTTTTACGATAAATAGTGGGCACAAATTTCATCATGACGAAGTATTTTAAAAATATTATTTCTTTTGCAGAAAGTTCTGTTCGAAAAGCACAGTTGGCTTAAATTTAACTGGCATCTAAAAATAGCTTTCTGTTAAAAGACTTCCTTTGCAAACGAACTTCTTTTGAATAAAGCTCCATAGCAAGTATTTTTTACAATAAATAGTCAGCACAAACATTTTATCATGAAGAAGTATTTTAAAAATATTATTTCTTTTGCAAAAAGTTCTGTTCGAAAAGCACAGTTGGCTTAAATTTGACTGGCATCTAAAAATAGCCTTCTCTTGAAAGACTTCATTAGCAAATTAACTTTTGTTGAACAAAGCTGTATAGCAAGTATTTTTTTTTACAAAAAATTGTCGTCTCAAATACTCCACCATGGAAAAGCACAGTTGGCTTAAATTTGACTGGCATCTAAAAATAGCCTTCTCTTGAAAGACTTCATTGGCAAATTAACTTTTGTTGAACAAAGCTGTATAGCAAGTATTTTTTTTTTACAAACAATTGTCGTCTCAAATACTCCACCATGGAAAAATTATTTAAAAAAATTTATTTTTCTTGAAAGAACTTCTTTTCGAAAAGCACAGTTGGCTTAAATATAACTGGCATCAAAATATATTTTTCATTCGAAAGATTTTATCTGCAAATTTACTTCTTTGGAAAGCTCTATAGCAAATAATTATTTGCTTAAAATTATTAGTAAAAAACTCTCTCCTGAAAAAGTCCTCTCGCAAAACCACAGTTGGCTTAAGTACAACTGGCATGCAAAAATTTTTCTTGTGAAAGATTTCGTTTGCAAATTAGCTTCGTTAACAAAGCTTTATAGCAAGGATTTTTTACAAAAAATTGTCGATATAAGCATTCCACCATGGAAAAACTATTTAAAAAATGTATTTCTCTTGAAAGAAATTCTTTTCGAAAAGCACAGTTGGCTTAAATATAACTGGCATCTAAAAAGATTTTTCTTTCTTAAGTCTTCGTTTGCAAATTTACTTTTTTGGGAAGCTCCATAGCAAGTAATTATGTGGGTAAAATTGTTAGTAAAAATACTCTCTACTGAAAAAGTCCTTTCACAAAACTACAGTTGGCTTAAGTACAACTGGCATCCAAAACATTTTTTTCTTGGAAGACGCTGTTTGCAAATTTACCTTTTTTAACAAACTTCTATAGCAAGTAATTATTTCAAAAATATTGTCACATTTATTTCTCTTGAATAAAGTTCTGTTTGAAAAACACAATTGGCTTACATACAAATGGCATCTAAAACTATTTCTCTCAGGAAAGAGTTCGTTTGTAAATTATTCTGAAACAAAGCTCCATATATTTTTTGCAATGACATACAATGATAAAAGTTCTATTAAAAATGTAATTCTCTTAACAAAAGTGCTGTTGGAAAAGCACAGTTAACTATCATACTCCTGTCATCTACAAACATTGCTCTCTTGAAAAATGTAGGACTTCAAGAACTTTTTTTGAATACCAAATTTACTGTAAGTAACCTATCACAGGCACTGCATGTGATTGTCTTTATGATTTTAAATAGCCTTCTAATTAGTTTGTGTTTTCAATGTATATTGTTTAGGTTTTCTGACCTTGTTATTCTTGGATTTGGCTATGCTTTTATGAGTTGCAATTAACAGTTGTGCTATAAGTATCGGTTATCGTTACATTATTATTTCGAATGCTTTCACCACAGGAAAGCTTTCATAATTTTTTCTACTATATGATGGCTTAAATTATAGACAGACAGATTAAAAATATTAAGAAACAAATATAATATTATTAATAATATTCCAACCGTATTTATTTCTGTTGTTAGCGTAATAAGTATTTTAACGCGATTAAAGCGTCATGTTGATGATTAAGTTCAATCAAGTAAAAATGTTTAACAATAACTATCAATTTTGTTATAAATATTATATTTAATTATTTATTAATACGGTTTCCAACAAAAAAAGGCATTAAATAATTGATAAAGCCATAAAATATGAATAACAAATAAAATTACTAATTAATGAAAAAATGCTCCGCATATACTACTTTACGCATCAATACATTGGCGCAGAATTTCAGCAGTTTATATCGCTGCAAGTTACAACGTTTATTAATAAAAATTAGAAATGTTTGCTTATTAATAACAAATCATTTAATTTAGTATCGATTACACGCTGTTCCAGTATAAAAGGCAGCTTTAGTAATAGTTGGGTCGAATAGCACCAGTGTCCTTTCACATTTGAAGATTTTTTTTATTTGTGTGATTGTAGTAATGTTTAATACTTAAATATGTATGTATATACCAGCAAAATTGCATATAAAGAATAATTGTTTATGTCGCCAGAAGTCGTATCTAGAAATTTCTTTATTATCTGTGAAACACAACAGAACAAATATACCTATATACCTATATAAAGACATTTTTTATTATTATTATTATTATAATATATATATATATATAAAGTATATATTTTCTATTATAGCTATATATGGACTTGTAAATATTAGTTAAATGTAAAACAAAGCTAGTACATAACCTATAAATTTATTTCCATCTCCATGTTTTACATATTTATTAAAAAAATATACCAATTGTATAATTCCATCGCAGTGATTTACAACAGATAGGGACACCCTGTAATATTCTGAACCCCTAATACGCCCTCAGATTGAGAAACGTCGATGATGCTACCAAAATAGTTAATCAGTAGCACTGGTTGAGATACCAAACTTGGCACATCTGTATTCGAATAAAATGTTTGGAAATGCTGATCAATACTAAAACGGAAATGAAATATTGCAACATGCTACTGATAGAATTTTGAACACGTAACTATGTTAACCGATGTAGTAGATATACAATATACATACATATAAATATATTTTTTTATGTACTCGAAATAGCACAACAATGTATCAAACCCATTAATTCAACGTAACATAAAACTAACGAGTTTACAACTATACTTAAAGCAAGGGGTGATAAAATAAGTAAAGTTAAAACATTCAATCTGTTTTAATCAACTAGGAAGCATCAACATTCCATCAAGCGTGTGCTGGAAAGAAGAAAGAAGACAACGGAGTGTCGTTTGTTCCGCTCGCACCAGGACGAGTTACGATAGCACAGTTTCACTTGTCTCTCGTTAATTGTATTAGTTACCCGCTTCCTCGGGCTCTGGAAGCGCTGTTTCCATCCGGTCACTTGCTTCTTGATCCTTCTTCCGGTAAAAACCGGAAAGCTCGCAATCTGGGCGCTTGTGTTCATTTCAAAATGGCCGCCTGGGGTGTCGTCAACGTAATTACAAAATGAATTGTCCAATGGCGGGATCTGCGTTGCCATGACAGCGTTGATTAAAAAAACAAGCGAATGTCTCCGCGTATCGCCATGGAAACTGCTACACCACGAGATGTCTCTCGAGACGGTCTTTGATCGTAGACTAGACGTGCTTTATCGAGCTTTTTTATAGAATAAAGCTCATTTATTTCAGTTACTGAACGCTCTGTTTAAACTCGGTTTAGTTGATGGATGTTGCCTAATTAGGTTTTACTGGGCTCTTTCGTAATTTTCATTTGTAAAATGCTGATTGTAGAACGAGGTACTTAATTAAATTTCCTTCTTTTTCATTTAAAGTTTTACTTAGCTCATAAATTATTTTAATCTTTCTGTGGTTATTGTGAACCAACTACTGTACGTTAAAGCGTTGTGAAATCCGTTTATTATCAACTCTATTAATTTATTTTTATGAACTTTTAAGTCTGAAAGACCGACAATCGATTTCCGATAAGAGTTTGTAAATGCACAAATGTATGATTTTCATGAGACTTGTAAAATATCACTACCTGTATGATAAAATATATGAAAAATATTCGATAGAAATTAAGATGTGAGTATTTGATTTATGGTGCCAATGGTAATACTTAACGATATCAACAAACTATGGATGTTAAGATAACATGGCCCATGTTGTTAGGTCATACCTTGAAACATGTAGATAAAAATAATAATTAGAACGGCACGCTCCAGGAAGACCAACATATAGTATATTTCATAAAAAATAAACAATATGAAAACTAAATCCTATTTATAATTAAGAAAGCTTGTCTGTAAATGCAAGAAGAAGGAAAGACCAAATTAATCCAACGAATTAGAAACCGCGCAAGAGTGAGGGAAAATGAGCGCGAATAAAGCGAGGGGAGAGAGACCATGTTATACGTGATACAACTATAAGAAAGATGATCAAATTGAAAAATAGAAGGGATAACCAACATGGATTATAGCTCAAAAGGAATAAACCTAAAAAATCAAAAGGCGTTTGAACTTGGTATCCTGTGAAGGCATGGATTAACCACTCAATAGCTCATAAACGCTTACGCGAACAGTTTAGAAGCAGTTAGGTATAGGTCAAATATACAAACAAACAGCGCCGGATTTAAGCATAAGCAACATAAGCAGCTGCTTAGGGGCCCGCACCACAAAGGGGCCCGCACCACAAGTAAAAAAATATAAAAAATATATTGTTACGCCACTGTGTTGCGTATCAGAATGTCCTAGTGCCATGATGAATCACCCAGAGCGCTCGTGTGGTTCGCGATTAAACTGGAATGAACTGGAGAATGCATCTCGAAATTTCTAGGCATACGGTCACGAGAATATAAGCCTGTAGACGCGGCTGTGATTAGGCAGTTTTGACTTGGCGACCTTGGCGTTAGTTACGTGACATCGGGTTGAAGTGTTAGACATTTTGTAAAGACAGAGTCGTGTATTGTATTTAGAAAGTGTTTTTGGTGTAATAGTTGTTTAATAAATAACAATATCAAAATGGACCGCCACAAAATACAAACTAATCGGCATAAAGGGAAAGAAATGTTCAAAAGTGGAAGTGCAAAGAGAAAGATTGCAAAAGAAAAAGGGAAAAAGATTGAAGAAATTTTAGCTAAATCACGCCGTTTAACCGACTACATGATAAAGTGTAAGCCTGATTCATCTAGTAATCTTAAAAGCAGAGTAGGCCTAGATGTAGATGAAGACACACCTTCTACCTCCACTGAAACCTCTAGCCAGCACAATATCTTCCAAGACGAGGAAATGGTAATGGTAAGATACTATACTATTACGGCTAGAAGCTGTCAAGTGTTAAAAACATAATTACCTACTATCAAACATAAAAAAATTAAGTCATTTCATATTTCATATTTTATAGTAATATTAATATTTTCTCTAGGCTGAAGAAAATCCAAGAGGGATATTAAGAGAAACTTTAATACCGAAATCTAAAAATTTAGAAAAATCTGCACATAATCCTGGCCTTGATGTTTCTAAAAGAAATGTTTTCTTGGGAAATGATATTGGCATGTGGCCGGATGTGCTCACCTCTAATGACATTGAAAGTTGCATCAAAATGGATCATGAACATCTTCAAAACTGCGACAGTAAAGTATTTGAAAGCAAGTCTTTTAAACAAGTTTATCCCGATAAAAAGAATGACAAAAGTGTTACTAGAAAGTGCCAAACGAACTATTTTGTGAGACCCTGCCAAAACGGCGAGACCATAAAACGTTCTTGGTTGTGTTTTTCTCCCATCAATGGTACTTTGTACTGTGTCGTTTGTAAAATGTTTTCCTCATCACAGTCACAGTTTACGCATGGTGGATTTTGTGATTGGAGAAATGCTGGATCTCGTTTGACTGAACATGAAACCACAAAAAATCACTTGAATGCGGTAATTGTTTATTCAAGACGATCTAAAGCTATTGGCCGTATAGATCAACAACTTAGTCAACAAGCTGAGGACTTAGCTAAATATTGGACAGAAGTTCTAAGAAGAATAATAAGTGTGATAGTTTTCATCAGTGAAAGAGGCCTGGCATTTCGAGGTGAGAATGAAACTCTTGGGTCGCCAAAAAATTGCAATTACTTAGGAATCTTAGAGCTTGTAGCTGAGTACGACGAGTTTCTAAACAATCACATTAAAAGTCATGGAAACCGAGGAAGTGGTCACACTAATTATTTATCATCAACAATTTGTGAACAGATTTTACAAATAATTGGCAAACGAGTTTTCAATGAGATTATTGCTCGTATCAAACAATCTAAATATTATTCAGTATCTCTTGATTCCACTCCAGACGAAGGCCATTTAGATCAGCTTACTTTGATTTTTAGATACCTTGAAGATTATACACCTGTAGAAAGATTTTTAACCTTCATGCCTAACCAGGGACATAAGGCTAAAGATATGTTTCAAAGCTTAGAAAATTTCATGAAAGAAAATGATTTGGACATTAAAAACTGCCGCGGCCAGTCTTACGACAACGCTTCCTCAATGAGTGGAAAGTATAATGGGCTGCAAGCATTAGTAATTGAAAAAAATGATTTGGCAGTTTGGGTACCTTGCGCAGGACACTCACTCAATCTGGTTGTGCAATCTGCAGCCGGTTGCTGTTTAAGTGCCATACGTTTTTTTGATTTTTTGGAAGAACTTTTTGTTTTTTTCACTGCTTCAACTC
>JABXWE010019699.1:0-69940 GCA_014611495.1 Limonius californicus | reverse complement strand
TGCCAATAAGAAAGTAAATTTGGTAAGTTATTATTATAGATAAATATATACCTACTACAATTATTTCAACGTACAGCAACAGAAGGATTTGTTTTCGTATTTCCTGACATATATGTATATTTTAATTGATTTACTTAAGCAACATACATTTTATATTTATAATAGATATTAAAAATGCATATAATTTTTCAGTTGCATTTAGATAATCCTACCCTGCCTCCATCTGTGTCGCCCTTACAAAATTTATATCTCAATGAATCTAGAAAAACAATGCAAGTAAATAAAATCTACAGGATATAAAATCTATAACTCAATATTCAATCCCTCTCTACAGGTTTATTGCTAGCTCGTTTTAAGGAAAGTTCTTAGCTCAATTTCTAATATTAAATTGCCTACTATTTGTCACTGGAATAACATAAATATAAAGTATTTTGAGATATGCTATTAGGATTATAAACCTGCAATATGTTAATGATATTTCCAAGAAAATGTAAATTCTTAACAATAGATAATTATACAAATTTGTCTAATCCGCAAATCGTTCAGTAAAGCTTCCTCGTTAAAGTACGCAATTTCACTCTGGCCCAGAATAGAACTTCAATATTTACGGATAACCGAAATGTCTTCAAGATATTGTATTTGGTCGCAAACCTATTAACTAAATTTCAAATTAAGAATTCCCTAAACATTTATTATATAATTATAAGAAATATATGTTTTATCGGCTAGTGTAATTGTACTTTGAATTTAACTTCCTTGAATTTTTTTTGAGTGCGTTTATCTATCTGCTAGTTAAATATCCATCCAAGTCCAAGAATAGGCTAATCATGTTTATTTCTGTAACGACTTGTTAATAATATATGCAATGCAAAATTGCTAATGTCTTATATTATATTTTAATTTTATGACAATAAAAGTATATATACTACGGTAATTCTATTGTATTTGACAGTTCTTGCAAAAGCGATAATAAGTTGTAATTTCCTAATAAAAGTTGTTTGATACTATATATGTATTTTTATGCGTGTTAAATAAAAATTAAAGAAAGTTTTTAAGCAACAGGATTTCTAATATGTTAAACACGCTTACCAGCAACAGAAACTATTAGGTATTTATTAAATAATCAAAGATATCGAAAATAAATATAAGGTTTGTTATTAATATTTAATAAACATGTTAGACTCGTATGCAGGAGACATATATATGCGTATATTTTGCAAATATTTGACGAATATTTGCGATATACACAATATAGGAAATCTACGTAGCACATATTTACAGAACTTGAACTGTATTTATACCAAAAAAACTCAAAATTTCATTTTTTGGTTGTAGTTTTCTAATTAATATTCAATATTAATGAGTTGGCAGCTAAATTGTAGCTAAATCAATAGGCAATAGTCAAAATGTACGTATATTTAAATTTAAAACGGCGCACACATGTAAAAAATATGTCATTTTAAATGAGAAAGATCTGAATAATATTTTACGTACCCGTAAATTTGAAATAAGAACCTTTGCAGCATTACTGTTTACTGTCTTTTATTGTCAAACTAAAATTAACAGTGATTTTATCTACCTACGTAATGCATTTTTAAATACTTACTAAAGACATTTACATACATGGAAACCAAATAGAAACTACAAATCCCGAACCTCTCAGAACAAAATTTTGAGGGGAGCACTTGGAAATTCTTGGATTCTGTTTGTTCCAATTTTGACTTTGTATCAATTATCTAATGAAATAATTAGGTGGTACATTAACCTACATTTTGATTATTGCTGCACCAAAATAATTCTAACAGTTACAATTTCTTTTTAAGAATTTTTATTATGATGTATTTAAATGTATGTACATACAGATTCACTTCAACTCAACATCTCTTTCGATAATTACCTTTTTTTTATCATTCGTAGTACCGTTCCCCCCTCGGAATCGCTTCAGGGGGGCGCGGGCGTTCCTTATATACTAGTCATTCATGCAACATGCACCCTAAACTTAACTGTGAGTAAGTAAGTAAGTGAAATACGGTTGCCTCAGCTGGGATTAGAACACGTAGCTGATCGGACCGCATCGACAATTACCTAGTTTTAAACAATTTACTTTGGTATACGTATCTGCGATCACGCTAACTTGTTCACTTTTCTCTAGATACATATTTGGAGTTTTTAATTTATATATTTTCGCCTTTAACTAATTTTGTTTGGAGTATTATATTCGAGAGTTTTAGCATTAGATATCTTTAATACAACATTACTGATTTTTGTATGATATTTTCTCTATTGAAGACATTTTGGAATAGGATATTTTTACATTAAAGAATTTGCAGTCTACATTTTTATCGTTCGACATTCCAGTCTACGTTATAGCCTCTAAAGCTTTGTCCATTGGATATCTCTACTTTCGACGTTTCTTGCCATTCAAAATTATTTCTAATAAATGTTCTTACATTCCACATTACATTAGACCTGTATTTTTTTTTTCGGCGTTATTACAGTGAATGTTTTTCTATTCGACGTTGTTTCTATTTTCGGCGTTTCTATATTCCACGCTATTATGTAGATCACGTTCAACATAATAATAATTCATACAGCCGTGGCAGAGCCAAATGTTACAGTTTTTAGGTCGCGCTAGCCCCTCTGACTTGACCAAACGACTACCACAGTAGTGGCAGCCGATACCGACAGCTTTGTCGTGTCCTCAGAACCACGGCCGATCGCTGTTATACCACTGTACTCCTATTCTGGTATTGACCAGAGTCTGCTTTGATGCACCTTCTATGGAATTTCATTTTCAATTTGAAAATATTATTAAAAAATCAAAATGTATATGCAAGAAAACAATAACTTAAACTAAATTTAAGATATTTCTTACTCTTGTTATATACGAACGCCCTTTTAATGAAAATATATTTCTGATTAATAAACGTAATATTTTTAACGATACCGTATTTAGTTCTTTTTCTACTTGTAGACCTTCTTCGATTTCAGAAGTTCGTTATCACTTGGTTAAATAGATCTCGATATTCAGCTACTCGAAACAGTTGTAATGCCGTCATTCATGTCCAATTTCGAATGTTACAGACCCAATATTTCGTTTTCTTCCCACATTTGTCTTTCCAGTATTATTCCTTTAATTATCCTTTTGATTTCCTTCTTTTAATCGTACTCATTAGCTCTTTTTCGTTGCTTATTCTTCTTAATACTTATATATTGGTTAGCTGCTCTATCCAGGAAATTTTTAGGATTCGCCTGTATATCCACATTTCGAAGGCATCGATCTTATGCATGATTGTTTTTTTCAGCGTCCAAGCTTTCATACCGTACAGTAATGTCGACAAAACGTAACAGTTGACAAATTTTATTTTTAGAGAGAGTTACAGGTGATTGTTGCAAAACATAGATTTATATCTAAGGAATGTGTTTCTTGCCACCTCTATTTTAATTTTAAATTTTTCATCCGGATTTAGGTCGGTATTTATCCAGCAGCCCAAGCACATAAATTGTGTGACTTGTTCTATTACTCAGGTTAAGTTAAATTTGAGTTTAGACTGTCTTTGTAATTGTTAAGCTGTTAAGTTGTCAAAGTTTGACATCCATAAGTTGAACGGTGATCAAACTGAATTTTTGAAAACAGCATGCCTGAGAAAAAATAGAATTTGGAAAAATCGAGTTCGATCAGTTATTAAGTATTTATTTTTGAAAGGATTATCAGCAAAGAAATTTTTGCTGATATGGTAGAAACCTTAGGTTATCAGTGTCCTTCATATGACACTATTAAAAACTGGATTGCGGAATATAAAAGACGAAGATCAGATGTGAAAGATGAGCACCGCCGTGGAAGACTAATTGCTGTGAGCACTCCGGAAAACATTGAATCTGTCCATGATATGATTTTAGAAAATCGACGTATTGGGACTAAGAATATTTCAGAAGCATTGCGCATTTCCTATGAACGTGTGTGTCACATCATTCATCACAACTTGGGTATGAGAAAGCTTTCGGCCAAATGGATTCCAAGATGTTTGAACGTTGATCAGAAGCGCGTTCGATTGACAACGTCAAAGGAAATCTGCCGCCGTTTTGCAGAAGATTCCTCAAACTTTTTGGATCAGCTTGTTACTATGGACGAAACGTGGATCCATCACTATGACTCAGAGACTAAAGAGCAATCGAAACAGTGGAAGCATGTTGATTCTCCACGACCCTAAAAATTCCGTGTTTAAAAATCGACTGGCAAGATTCTTGCTTCTGTTTTCTGGGATAAAGATGGGATAATTCTGATAGATTATTTGGAACCGGGTAGAACTATCAGGAGAGCATAGTATACTGAGTTGCTAATTAAATTACGTAAGAAAATTGTGAAAAAGCGCTGCGGAAAACTTGCCACAGGTGTGTTCTCTTTGCAAGACAACGCTCCTGCTCACAAGTCGTTGATTGCACTGCAAAAGATTGATGAAATTGGTTTTGAATTGGTTGACCACCCGCCCTATTCTCCGGATTATTTTTCTCAAAACCCAAACAACATTTGAAAGGTAAAAGATTTTCGACAAATGACGAAGCAATATGTGCCGTTGAGGAGTGGTTTGCAGACCAAGACAAAGATTTTTTTAAATGGCTTAGCATTACTTTATGAACTTTCTGCTAAATGAATAAGTCTTAAAGGAGATTATGTTCAATAAATAAAATTTTCTTTGAAATATTGTGGCGTTTTATATGGTAGGCTAAGTATTTATCAATACACCCTCGTACAACCGTATGACGTCTTTACGGCGTCCTTTACCGGATGACAATCCTAACACTCTAGTTGAATCCAGCCATCCATAGCTTTTCAATGTGAATATCTGGATGGGTATTTTAGGTGAGAGGCCAATCGTGCCAAGTGTTTTGCCAATTTAATTAGCAAGTCCAGTATATTTTGTTTTCTTGGTAAACACTTTTCTCTGTACTCTGTACTCTGTGTTTCTAAATCAGAATCTTAACTTTTGGTTAATGTATGAGGGAGTACCTCCGCATGTTTTGCTTGCTATTAGGCAGTACTTCGACGAAACAGTTAATCGGATATGGATAGCACACGAAGGTCTTTCTTCGTGGCCTCCTAGATCGCCCAACCTAATTCATTTGACCTATGTATTTAGAGCTATCTAAAAAGTGTAGTATACGCAGCATCGGTAAATAATCCTGCTGAGTTGCAACAGCGATTTAGCAAACAAACAGATCAAGGTCGGGCATTTTTGAAAGCGTGCGAAGATCTTTCCTGAGAAAATGTAGAGCCTGTGTAGACATGGAAAGTAGGCATTTTGAACACCACAACTAATTGTGTTTGTCGTTTAATATTAATAATACAAGAAACAGAAACTTCTTCGTATCTCGTAAAAGGTTGATTTGCGGGCACATTTTCTTCAGGACTATTCGTCTCGATTTTAATCTACCGTATATAAAATAATTGACAATTATTTTCAATGCCTTGTTTATATGTATATTTCCACTTATAATTGCAACATTTGCTGAAGTATTTACGACGGACGATGACCGTCATGATCTCTTTTAAAATTGAATTTTTTAGTGTTAACAATCAAAAACACTTGCTATCAGCTACCAATATTATTCAACGCCTCGGAGAAGAACAGATAACTTTTGATTTCTGTATATCGAAATACAAACATATCTGTATTTTAAACAACATTTTTTATTTGTATTATAAAATACCTTACGTATATTCTACCTACGCTTATCACTTATAGGGATACTTACTGATTATTATCGTTCGGAATGAAGCAGCTATACAACTTATGGAACAAATTATTTAATATTAGGATTACAAGCGATTACGGGGACGGTTTCGTTCACTCCCCTCTTGCGATAGAATTGACTCATACCCACAACTGACCTGCTCAATTTGGGATGCAATTTGACATTTTCATTTAGTACTCGTGCGATAGACATTTTTGGTACCTGACGTTAATTACATTGGACACTATTACCTCGGAATTTGTGTTCAGACATTATAGTTGGCAACGTAACAAACACATCTTAAACATGAAAAATCAACTTTGGGATTTTATATTTCCAAAGTTTATCTATCAGTTCCTGGAAATTTGAAATGGAGTTAATATTGCCCTCGAAAGTTTTGGTTTAATCCGAACAACTATACATATATGAATCTGTCCAAATTTCCCCATAACTTCACCACTGAAATTACAGTAAGCAACTCAGCTGATAATGATTTCTAACTGAACCTGATTTTCGAAAAAAAGTAATGTCTTCGTGCTTGCAACCTGCAGCTGTAGAAGGAGGGATAAACAGTCTTAGAAAGTTGCTCCCCTCTCATGGCTAATTCTAACCATTCTAAAGCCATGCACTTAGTTAGTAGTGGGTTGCATTAACCTTCTATATCTCTTGAATTGAGCTATAATACAGTTGTTCAAGCAGAACTTGCTTTTGTGAGTGGCATTTGAAGTATGTAAAAGTTGCCTGGTTACTTGTAGCCTAACCTACCGTTGACCCATAACTACCTTGTCTGCAGTCACAACCACTGAAAGTAAGCGAAGCCGCTAACGATCCTGCGGCACTTGATTCCTCGCGCTCTTGAGGACAGTGTCTAGTGTCTTATCGAAAACTGGACAAGTGGAAGAGAGTGAGATACCGATTTAGTGTGATAACGGCGCACTTTGACCCATGACCCTAAATTTATAGTATCCGTGAATGTGTCGGTCATGTGACAATTTTTTTAGAAATCGTACTACACTAATTAACAGTCGCGATAATAATTAGCGAAAAAGAGGTGACATTTTGAAGACATTTCTACTAACAAGTTGCCGTTACGCCAGGTGGACGTGTGTAGACAGTTATTTGTAATTTGTTTGCATTATTTATTGTAGTATAGTACCAACCATTTATAATACCAACTTTGTTTTTACAACATATATAAATCTGTGAAGCAATAAATTTTGATTGATAATTGTTGAAGTAACTCAGTTGTTCCTCAAACGTCAGTGCGTTAGCTGCTTCTGATGAAACAGTGCGCGTCTTATGGTGTTTTAGTTTTCGCGTCTGTTAGTTTGCGTACCTATAAACGTAACAATTAGGATAATTACCGTGTTTACGCAGAGAACAAATTAAACAAAAATGCTTTAATTTTTGGAAGTGGAATATTGGCTCTAACGTGTTAATTGTGCTTATCATTTCAACAACCAGCAGTGTTTAGCTTTCTATTAGTGAACTAACGGCATCAGATATTTGCGAAGATGTTGAACTGCACCGATCTGGAGTGCATTTTGCACCATCACCATTACTATGCCCATTTGCACCATCTCAAGCACGGCACTCATGTGGAAGATGAAAGCGGTAAGTTGTTCTGAATTATCCTTGATGATCGCTTACTTGTATATATCACCTTGAGTGGAAGGTAACTTACAGAGTCTCGTCAATGCAAACTTTGCAAACTAAGACAATAGGTAACGTTATAATGAAATTATTAAATCAGGAGAAATTAGTTACCAAATAGCAATTAAGTTAGAATAAACATTAGATTGCCGCCAGCGCTTACCTGCGACATCACAAAAGCATTTGCAGCTACATTAAACGAATTCCTTATAGTCATATTGCATCACTACTCAGAAAATCGTGGCTTAGATGTTAAAGGTCTTCAGATAATTCGTCTCTACTTTCTAGACATAAATTTATCAGTCTAGAGATTCCCAGTAACTTTTGATTATAGTTTCCTGGACAGTTATTATTATTGAAGCTGTATATAATTTTACTTGCAGAAGAATGAGATTAAAGTGTAAACTCCAGATATTTAATTTTGATAAATTTCTTACCATAACTTTGTTTAGAATTAAAATACGTGCCGTAGAAAACTCGTATAGACGCTTTCAAGCATCATAAATACTGCAATTGCATCTATCTGATAACCACATACACAGTGAAAATTAACAATGGACTTAAGAAGTTTTATCTGCATTGCAAATTTAGCAAATCCAAAAAATATCAAAAATCTGCTTTTTTCAAGTGAAATATTTTATTTGCAAGTAAATGCAACTAAAAACTAATTTATAAATACAATCTGGCAAATTATAAAAATAGTGACGTACAAAGTTATCAATAATTATAAAATTGTGCAAACAAAATGTTCATTGATATCGAGGAACCAAAATACGATTTCATATTAAAAAACAATATTTAAAATTGACTGATTATAGAAAAAATATTTATAGGAACTTTAACCGACCTTTAAGATAAGTATAAACAATTACGGTATGTTATACATCATCTTCAGGTGTGCAGATGATTCAGAATTTGAATTCAAGGCCAGTCTTGCACTGTATTTAGAACAATCTTTATTAGTTCTATGCGTTAAATGTTAGCCAGAAATGAATTAACGTAAAATATATGAAATTTTGTTTTAAAGAGAGTTAATTTTGTTTATGCGGTTCTGTCAAATTAAAATACAGTAAAAGTATAACTTGTTTAAAAGAATCAGTGAAGTTTAAGTGAAAATGTAAACCAACTTTAAGATTAATTAAAGCAGTTCTTGAATAAGACAATTAATACTGTTAATTAATTTCAAGAGACTAATTTGTAAGCAATGTTTTTGCTTTAAGCACATATTTAATTTTGCAGCGTGAAGCTGAACAGTTATAAAATGTAAGTCTCTTTTTTGTAAAATACATAAAAGTGAAGTAATGTCGTCTTCTTAGAGTAACTAGACAGTACAATATACTGACAGTAGTAGGGTTATTTAGGGATTTCATATAAATATTTATCATAATTTACAGAAGCACTTAAGGATTATTAAAGAATATACAATTAAATATAGGTCAATTTCGGTAAGTTAGTGACGCCAACCGTAACTAAAATTAAGAAAGAATTTATTTCGTACACTGCAATTATTCTTAACAACCGTAAAATTTGTTAGAATTTAGGACAACCGAAAGCAAAACTATGTATTCATTAATACAAACTTTTATAGCACATTCAGTGAAATAAATGGCGATTTTTAAATTTCAAACATATTGAATTAAAAATACTGCAGAATAATTTGTAGAACTTTAAAATATATTTAGCATTCTACATTCACTTCGAATAGTAACGGTTTACAATTTTCAGTGTTTTGGAGGTTCTATTTAATATTGACTAATATGTAAATATGTATTGATTATCACCAATGCTTCTTACCAATATAATTCTACGATTCTGAGATTGGGAATCCCTGTATTTTCTACGTCAGTTTATAATTCACACGGAGTTTGCATTACCTTGAAAATAATGGTTGATCAAAAGAATTTAAAAAATTGATTAGCCTAACCTGTTTGTGTTTTAAGATGTGTGTGTGTTCCGCGATGTTTTCTAGAATTTTATACCCATGTAACGTATTAAAAATACGTTATAACATTTACGATGAAACGTTCTACTTTTAGTTTTGTTCATTTAAAAGGTATTAACATGTTCGTAAACTTTTACCTCAACTTAGAGGATGTTACTTTACTCGAACACACAAATATGTTAATAATAAGCTACTTCTTCCTACTTCTCAACAACATATTTACCTTTTCGTAATCATATGTTCCTATTGTTTACGAAATTGCAGTTTCTTAGATACTTATAGGATCCCCTAATAAAAACAAGTTTTTGCTGTGGACGCTTGTAATAAAAGTTTATTTTTAGAAAACTTTAAATTTTCTCTACCAAGACTGTAATATTAGTTACTAAACTAAACAGATAACTTGCAGCACTACTAGTAAGTTCAGACACAAATAATTTATGTAAAACACTTTAATTAATTTAAATCACTAGTAATTTACTTACTTTCATGCATAGATTGTGTAAACCGAAACTGCTTGCGGAAGAAAATGTACAAATTTCTGGGTAGAGTTAAATCGTCACATTAAGAAATCGTTTTCTATGCTACTTACAAATGCAGACAGCATTCGAAAACGGTACATTGGGATTTCTAAATTATTTTCAACCTGCAAGAGCCGGTTTTAGTTTGTTTTGGTTTTTCTGTTAGCTCTTAAATCTCGTATTAGAGATATTAGTGGACGAACTGTAATTAGTTCATTAAAGGTGACTGACTTCTTACTTACTAAATAGGTCATAAACTGTAGATCGTAAATCAAAATGTTATTACGGTTAATATATTTAAATTTATTGAATGCCACACCTTGACATATAACAGTAAAATCAAAACTAAATGCATTTGGAAATGAAACAATAAACACAAAGTGTTACTTCCTCGTCCTATGCAGTTTCAGAATTTGAAAATTAATTCTAATATTTTTCGGTAGATATTTAAATATATCAGTAAATTATACATACTCCAAATTTCTACATATATTTCATTAAAAATACTATAAAATGTCCACAACTGGTAAAACCTACAAGATATAATAAAAATCTTATATGAAACAAAATATATTAGTAAAAAGTTGATAAACACGGTTTGTTTGAACAAATAGTTAGAACATCTACCAAGAATATATTTAAATCTCATTAGCCTTATATGTATTTATGTACCCACTTAAATACGTGTTGATAAAATTTCAGCGAAAAACGTTTTAGGGAACGTCTGGTAAATACCAAAAATGTTAATGAAATCAGCTCGCTTGGAAAATTTTCAAAAAAAGTTGATATAATATTCGCTCTGTTACATAGTTGTTAAACAAACTGCTGTTACGGAAAGTACGCCGATCTTTCTGTTCGTATAATTTTATTATTTAGATCGGTGATTTTCTTGATTTCCCCCTAATAAAACATGTACAACAAATTTACAAATTTCTGAAAGGAAAAGATGCTTGTTGAACTTTAGCGGATCTTAAAAATTAAATTCGTGGAATAATTTCGAATTTAATGTCCAGGCTTTTATCAAACATAAAAGCTTTTATTTGTTAAAACCAGTAGTGATGAATTGCTGTAGATAAACTTTATCGGTAATAAAATGTTTTTACGGTGCTATTCCGTATTCAGATGGGAACAAATATTTTTAAATGATCCGGCAAGCATGCTACTTTTTTGTTAGCAAATGTTAATGTAATTAAATGTTCTTCTCGTAGAAAAACTGCAGGTGTCACGATCGTATATATTTTATGTTACACATAATCGGTGTTATATATAAAAATAAAAATTACCAGATAATATCCAAAAAATCCGGGATATTACCCTAGTGTAATAGAAATAATAATTCCAACTTTTGAATATACAATTTGGTTTAGTTTATAAAAATATATGTACAGATGGAGCTGTACTTATAAAACTAAATTATTTTACCAAATAAAAAGATGATACAGTTTTTATATAATTAAATCTAGTAAATGATGTAGATATTTGATGGGTTTTCATGATGCAGTGGGTTAGTTTCTATACAGGTATTCAATTTTAGTACGAGAAAAAAGACAGACGTTCAATTAATATTTTTAAAAATCGTATTATAGTGTTCGCGTTGTACTTTCCAAATTTTTTCACTACGTGTCTTATTTTTGTGTTTTCCCGGCGTAGTTTATTTCGTTTTTTAATTAACGTTGAAGTGTTTTATTTATCAGGCGCTCTTTGTACTATTTAAAATCTGCAGCAGCTAATTTAGGTGCGGATCAATTATTACTAAAACTCATATTTTAAGGAAAACGTTTTTAGGGTATTTTAGAGGCAAAATAAATTTGGTATATATTAGAAGATTCTGACATATTAGTTCTTACCTAATAAACAATTCTACAACCTAAAAGTGAATTTTAGTTATCTAAAATTTAAATTCTTGAATTTTTTAAACCAAATTTACGTAATCTACATTGTACCGTTTAAAAACCTGTAACTAAAGCAGTAAAACTATGAATAATCTACTTTATTGATTTTCGATAACAACAACATTGAAAATGTACAGAAATCAATACAATCGGCGCCACATTCACATTGCTGTAATATGCGATATTCAGTAAATCCATTTACGAATTCAATAGAACTTTACTCGAATGATATTTATCAAATCGATTTTCCTGATTTTTTATTCGTAGCGTGTGTGTGTGATGTTATTCGTATCAATAAAGCCAAAAATCCCATAATACCGAAAATCATGATGTTATTCATAGGTAAAATTTAAAGATACCTACAAGTAAATAGCATCACTTTTTTTTAATTATTTAAAACAAAGAATTGTTGCAAAGCATGTAGTAGCGCGACTAGTATTACTCTGACATAAAAACTTTACAACTGAAATTAGCATGTGTCCCTATATACAGCTAAAAGTTACTGTTGAAACGAATAAATGATATTATAATTTGTAACAAAAATTGTATTTAAAACCTTAAGAGGAAGATACTACCAACCACTGACATGGCTCCTAATAAATAAAACGCATATAGATTTCCAATATATCTAAAGAGTTTAATAGTATTACAAAACAAAATGGTCAAGAGGGATCGACGTTCGCTTGAAACCTTCCGAATAAACTTAATATTTATTAAACATAGACATACAAATAAACAATAAATCAGAATATTGGATATGTAGGGAGAGTTACTGAAGATGATACGAAAATCTTAACTATATTTTACTTCCACCAATTCAGTTTTAAAATCATAGCCTATTCTTTTTGGGCGAGTACTCTATATCATGGAGACAGTAATCTTGTATCCTATGCCTATGGTGCGCATTTAAAAGGCATAGATATAGAGGACCTACAGCTTAACGTGATCTCTGAACCATTGAACATATAAACATTTCTGCTCCAGAGAACACTGAATAGCCAGAATATCTCCTCGGTTTGGTATTGCCCTGTTAAACAGAAAAACTCGTTGTTTTCTTGATGAGATTCGAAAATTAATTCTCTAGCGTAGAAGCCTAACACACTGACCTCTAGCCCGTGACAGCCTCGGTCGCCGTTTACTCTTATTGCCACTGACTGCAAATTAGACGTTCACATTATAATACAGAAATACCTGTGTTTACAACATCACAAATTTTGGGGATCGATGGGCAAATTTTCTGGCAATTCGGCTACAAAACTTTCGCCTAAATACTACGGATCTAAGTATCGAAGCCCAAAGAGAAATCAAAATTCAATTTAAATCTTTACAATCAGCTAGAAATTTTATTTTTTAAATGTTTCTGTGCCCAAAATTGACAACGATGAAGTCCGTAGTCAATTAATCATATTTACTTGAACCTGTATTCCACTACCAGCAACCGAATATTCTTTGTATTTAGTAAAGATAATATTAACAACTATAGTAGCGAAAGCCTTAATCTAATCTTCTTCATATCAATAATCGAAGATTCGTAGATGGAAATACCCTAATTCTGGCCTATCAGTATTCATGCAAAACCCGAGTTCAAACCCGGCAGCCGGGAGTATAATAAATATGAGTATTCATTTCGAAAGCAAGTAAAACTGTGGATTTATAATCGTCATACGTTAAAGACTGAATGGTCTGGTACAATAGGCTCATTTCCTGACAGATTCTAAACCTAGCCTACTGTAGTTGGGTGTGTGTGTGTGTTTTAAATAATACTTCAAATGCCGTAACACGCAGCCGATACCATAACATTTAAACAATATAGTGACCTCCAGTACGCATACAGAAGGTTAGAGATTTGTTATGTTGAGCATAATAATAATTCATATGCCGTATTTAGTGTTGAGTGAAACGTGCATTCATATAACGGTACCAGATGTGAATTGTTATTGACAATTACACCACGACAGCGTACTAAATTTATTTAAATTTTTCAGAGGAATATTTTATGCTTTCCATAATATATTATACTTGAGATTAAAAAATACGTTTCCCTATTAAAACCTGTTTACTATCTCGATAGCCGATGATGGAGGCAAAAACCTTATTATTACTTCAGACGATGGAAACTCGTTTTAAATATTTAATATATTCTCGTATTTTACTTATCGTTATAACTTTGTACCAGAATATTCAATTATTCCAAACGAAATTATATTTGTTGAGTTGTATAAAACAATTCATAGTATTTACGTGTATGAATGTAACAACAATGTACATGATTCCACTGTTGTAAACACCATATACATTGTTTCAAGGCGATAATACTGGGTTTACCTACATATAAGTAACTTAGATTTTTTATATTAAATGCTGAGTCAGCTTATATAATAAGTGCAGGTTGTGATCATACTCTGTTACTAAGTTGTGCCATAAGGGATGTGTGGAAGGAATTAATTAAAGTAAAACGTAAAAATGTCATTACTAGCCGGATAGTAGTAGTGGAGTTTAGAGTTAACATGTTCTTACCTTTGGACATAAAGTATACGTTGCGATATTTCTGTTGATCGTATGTTTAATCTACAGTTTAGAGTTAACATATCATATAATAAATGCATTTAAATACCAAATTCCGTGGTTATGGGTCTAATAGGTTGGGATTCTACTTTACTAGAACCATATAATTGTCTTATATGCGCAGAATATACGTGAAAAATATATAACGCACATTTTCTGATGAGGATATACAACATTTGTTGATTCAATATGTTTTCAAAGTCTTTTGCTCGTTTTGTTTATTTAAAGGAATTTAGCAAACATAGTAGATAATGTTGCTAGGCGATAAGCAATACTTGATACTCTCCTATAAAACACTTTAGTTGGCTGTCTGCTTTAATTTAAATTCAGAATGTTACCAGCTTAATTCCCTTGGAGGCATCATAATTTTGCAATAAGATTCCAAGTTTTGGCAATATCTCAAATCCTGGAATAATTTGGGCAAGTTTTAAAATCTTTCTAGATTATTTCAGATTGAAATTGTTATATTAGGAAAATTTTTAAGTATTATTATCATATGTTTGTTAGTGTTTAGTTGTTAGCCATTGATTTATACTTTTTGCATTTCCTTAATTTCAATATTTTTATACAATATGGCATTTAAGGGTAAGGTATTAATATTCAGCTACTAATATTTTCCTTTTTAACATCTTCTAGGTATGTTTAGGAAGCTGAATACTAATAAGATATACCAATTTTAAATTTGGATATTTTGAAATTACGTATTTTTTTCAATTAAAAATGAACAATTTTTGAGTTATTAGATACAGCTACCCCTTTCAGGTATTTTATGGGTTATACCCAACGTATTTACAACATAAAAATATGACTGTACAGGGCAATTTATAGAAAATTTGTTCAGTAGCAATAATTATGTCCTTAACGTTATTTTTTCTATGATGTGTTTCTCTTTTGGAAAATAAGCATTCTTATAAGTAGATAAATATCACGTGCCACGGTGACCCTGTATTAATAATGCATTAATTAGGTATCAGTTATCACTAATATATTTTCAGATCGATATAGTTTTCGAACAAGGCTAAAATTGCAATTTCATTTATACTGAGCACGTAAGTTACACCATAAGGAAGTACAATTATTTTAGATACGTAGAACTGTGGTTACTATTCTCCAACTAAGTAGAACCAAAATGCGCACATTTTAAAAATAGTTTTAAATATACCAGGGCACTCACTACGGTGGAACCGTTTTTAAATAGAATACCTTGTATACTTGGCTTTCCAACCATCTAGTTTTTAATTTTGGATAGGGCATTGCCAAGTTTATCTACAAAATGTGAAAATTTTGGTCGGCACAAGGTTTAACAAATTAATTCAATGCGTGAGTATTACGATTAATAAAAATACATGTTTTGTAGTTATGTAGCCAACTGATGTACTAAAACTACACAACCACCAAAAATTAATTTTATTATACATGGTTTTTACCAACACAAATTTAATTTGCTTCAAAGAGTATTTTCTCGCTTTTTTCAAATGAAACACTCTATATGTTTAGAGATATTTATTATTCGTTACATATATAAGTATATATATATATATATATATATATAATATTATGATGAAGTTATCACAGGCCTTATAGGCCCATCGCTTTGATGATGAACAAGACTCGACTCTGCGGGTTATCGTGTTCGTGCGTAACCACTCTTAAGCTGCCTGGTGTGTGGTGTATTTTGTGTATATGATCTTATTATTTCTGTAGTGCGATTTTAACAAGAAGAGTGCCATTATTATTTGATCGCAATGGCAAATGGAGATCGGGACCTGTGTCAGAAATTTTTCTAATTCCCTGGGTGATCGGTACTGTACCGATCCGACCCAGGAAATTAGAAAAATTTCTGACCCTGGAGTGATTCGAACCAGGAAGAACTATTATTGAACTATTACTTCCAAAGCTTGGCTCTCCTACCACTGAGCCGACCCCGCCCATTTATATATATATATATATATATGTATATATATATATATATATATATAATAACCACCCTGTATTTATCGGTATATCGTTGACTGTGGACGTTTAATGAAATTAAAGTGTACATTCAATTTTATTTAATTCAGTATTTTACTCTGTTAAACTAATATTACATAAGAAACTTAAATTTAAAAAGATTATAGTCTAAAACGACTACGCAATATAATCTTACAGCATGAAGATAAATTCCATTTCAAATACTTCTCTTACGTAATCAAATAAATTATCGAAACTTTACATAGACAGTATTGTACAAAAATACTATTACTTTAAAAATACGCGTCACTGTCAAAGATATACCAATAAAAAATACACATCCCCCTAGGGTTTACACCCGGTACAGTTTCTGTAACAGCAGTAATTATCCTCCTAATGAAGTATTTTTCAGATATTGTTTTTTCGTTGCAATTTAAATATTAATTAATTTTTTATGTTTCTAGTAACCAAATAAAGGTCACAACTACAGTGGCCATGTATTAATAATTCATTAATTAGGTATCTCTAATACGTTTTTATATCAGTATTGTTTTCAAAGAAGGCTAAAATTGTAGTCATTATTTGGAAATGTAGTTCCTTACAACGGTATTGCAATCAGGGCTGTTCCAATTGATTAGTTATTCCAACCGATAAATTATTTGGACGTTTTTGACAGTAGCGTGTAAGCAAGAAATTTCAATTTAATTTAACTGATGCTGATTTCGCCAAAGCTTAAAAATTGCTACTGATTATTGTATTATACTGAAGTTCAAAAATGGTTCAAATTATAGTTCGCATACCCGACCACTTATACTCTCTGTATGTTATTAATTTTAGCAGTGTAAAATGATAAGATAACAGTCACTCCTTCTTAACTTAAAAAGTAGCCGCTTATTGGATGATTGGTTCACCAATTTGGCGTAATGTAACGTATCCTCATTGCCATCACAAATTGTCCGAAACGTTAACCTTCAACACACAATTCTCTTGTTTGTTCACATGACTTCGGTTCATGATGTTGTTTCCGGAACACTTACTTTTGATAACCGGAAAAATTAGAGATTTTATTAAATTAACAAGTTGTCTCAGTAGGTACAGCAGTCCTTAACGAATATAAGTATATTGAAACACACTCAATTTTACATTGCAAAACAGCATTCAAAGTTCTACAAGAGTGCAACAGACCAGTTTGAAAAGTTAAGGAACTGGCGTTACATAACCTCTCAATCTTTAACGTTTTACCCTTTCACGTTTTGTTTACGAATGCAAAAGTAAAATTGCAAGTTAACTATTACCACATCCGCATTGTACAGCTACTGTGACATTTTTGCGAAGCTGACGTAAAGGCGTTTACAGCGAAAAATTATATTAGCTGTTATTAATAAAGTACGTTGTACAAAGAATATTCCAAGTTATCATGTATCACCCAAAGGTAACATTTTCGTGGCTTATAATTTAGAAACCTACACAATGCGTTAACTTAAAATTTCACTGAAAACGGAAATAATAGCTCTGCGACCGTCCGCAGGTCCTCTCTGTCTGGGAACCACCGATGTTAAACCTCCTTAGTTGCAGAGGCACGTATACTTACGTCGCTGTTTATTTATGTCGTTTTGCTAAAATTTACATTTCAACTTTCTCTTGACGTCATAAGTTTCCTATAACGACATTAATTTTAAGTCACTGTACAGTTGGAATAGTAATAGAATACTTCAGTGATATGAAATAAGCAAACGAATGTTAAAGATTCTACAAATTAACGTATCGTTTATTATTTTTAACAATACCTACCAGTGGTCGTTAGCAACGAAGTACTTAGAAAACTAATAACTAGAGAAAGCGTTCTTTTCACAGACCATCAAACCAATTAAATTTACACCGCTGCAGAGTTTTGTTGTTTCCGGATGTAAAACGACAAATCACAGAATCGAAGCTCCATTTCCGCATACGAGTGCAGTAAACGATATTCGAAATTTCCCCAGGAATTTGGCCAATGTACAATTCGCTACAGTCTCTTCCTCACTCTGCCTTATGTTATGTTGTTTATTTTCTGATACTGAGTTTCGAGAAACAGTTTATTGCTTTGAATGCAGACTATTTGTAGTCTTAGACAAAGTGTAATGCGACTGACATATACAGGGTGTAAAATTTCTGTCGACTTTTTTCACTTCTAAGGAAGTTTATTTGTTCAAGAAATATTGTTACGTTACAGCTGTATTACTACACGCTACTTGATTATAAACGTTTTAGTCAAACTGAATTCCTATGGAATCTACAAAAAATTTTCTTTTGTATAAAATCCTAGCCTTTTACATTTAAATATATTGCAACCTTTAATTAAAAAGCTAAACTAAATGTTGTAGTAAAGTTTGTTTATTTTCAAGTTCCGTTTGATTCTAAATATTTAACATTATCACTTTTGAAAATTAAAGTTTGTACTTTGAACACTAAACCCTAGAATCTAAAACGCTGTTCGGGTTTTAATGCAGTTTAAATTAAATTATATTATGTATTATGCACGCTTTTTGACAGACACCCTGTATATTAAATAATCTCAATAAAACTGCATTATATAGAAGAAGAAATGGTAATTCAAGGCGAAAGTAAGTTTTCACCAAGTAAGCAAATCTGCATTGATTACAAAACGTAACCTGTGGATTAATAAATTGCATATAATTTATACTAAAGACTGTCTTCTAAACAAACGTTGCGACTTTCCCAGTGCCATGATGACATATGTTTAATATTCGTCGGACAACGAGCGCTAGATAAGGAAATAGCACCTTATTGTCAACTATAATGTCTCTTTAAATAACGTCGTCATTGTCACGGCTATTATAAAAGTTAAATCCTTAGAAGGAGCAACGCCTGAACTTTTTCCTTGTTGTGGTACAAAAGACTGAGAGGAATTATTCCGAAAACTCGTTTTCTCTTCATTTCTTCTTAAGGCTGGCGTAAACATTATGCGTGTTTTATGTTGCCTAATATCATCATTTTCCTAGAAAGATATGCACAATCGCTGTTGTTATTTCTAAAACACAGCCCTGCTAAAATTGATTAAGCCTAGGTCTTTACACTTCACTTAAATATTTATGAGGCCCCGAGGTTCATAGGAAGTAATTCATAATAATTCTTCATAACAGAACGTCTGCAATTTAAAGGGAATACAAGGTTAATTAAAAGGTTAACTCCCACGTAACGTATTGTGAAGTCCGGTCAAACGTCACGGTAACGCAATAAGTTAACTTCAAAAGGTTAAATTGAAGAACTAAACTGTCGTGAGCAATTGCAAAATTTAAGTTACTACTAGGTCGATCTGTAATCTTTATACGAAACAAGGAAGTTGTTATGCAAACTTCATTGAACGTACATTTGTATGAAATCATCAGAATAGTATTTCTACATTATAATATATAATTTTTACATCCTACACAAGAAAATGTTCTAGGAAGGGCCTTTGAAGTATAGTTATTGCAGAATGCTTTTCTCATGGGTATTTACAATCTATTACTTTCGTATTTATTAAAAATTAATTTCGGAGAATGTTAACCTCTAGGGGTTTAACTGGGGGTCTTCCAATTGCAAGTCCAATATGCGACCCATTACACCATACTAACTGATAACGTGGCTCCCACAATCATATTTATCTATCACTATTATTATTATTGAAACGATGGTGTAACGCAGTATGGAGCAAAGGTTAACGTCTTGGATTTGCAATTGGGAGACCCCAGTTAAATAACTAACTAGTATGTTCATTTTTTTATGAATAAACTCCAATTTATCTGTTCAGAATAAAAGTATATATTAAACTAAACTAAAGTATACAGGAGTGTCCATTTTAAACATACATTGTTATCAATGAAACTAGAACTGAAAGTAATACGTATAATCCTTAATACACGTTCGTTCGAAAGATGTATTAATGGCCTTATTGTTAAATTGTTTTAATAGTTGAATAAAAAAACAAATATGGGGCTGATGCTGATCACATTAATACCTGTAATACGTAATATATTTGAGCATGAACAGTAACAATTTCCTCCAAAACTGTAAATATTACTTTTAAGGTGCAAAACTTGGTAGATTTTTGGTAAATTTTCAAATTAGAACTATAGAAATGTGAAATAATCGAATACGGAATTTTCAAGGACCTTTTCAATTTACACATCTGAGAACCTAATTTTTATTAAAAGGAGTCTGTGGGTGTGTATGGACGTGTACGATGAATCGTATCACCATACCAATTTTTTTTTAATTTATGGAAGCGTATTTAAAATCCACAGATAGATAAGCTCTGGAAAATATCCGAAATAGGAAACTAAAATTACAAATGTTTATATGGCGCATATTTGCGCATATATTTTTTTAGTAATTTACAAGTTTGAATGGTCTTTGCAACTAGTATAAATAAAAAATTACACATCCCCTATTTATGCAAGAACTAGTGCTCCGGTTGACATATCCATTAAGATATTAATAGCCTTTTTTAACACTTATCTTATAAATGGGAGGAGATATCGAAAACGTTTTAAGGTATTTATGTGAAAAAGTGGAAACCAGCAATATCTACTCAGTTTTTTTTTTACTTATTGTTTAAGATTATCTCCGATTTCTTGTAGAAATGTTTGAAAATTTAAGATTGTGTTGCTACGGGATAACAAATCGACATAAACTTTAACTATTCTAACATTGACTAAATACTGATGAGTGATGAAGTATTTTCACATTCATTACTGCTTTATATTGTCAATTCTTAAACTTAAGTAGGCTGCAGGCCCTAACCGCGAAATTTTTTTTTTAGAGTAGCTCTTTGCGTGTGTATGTTATCTACATAGAAATACTACGTTAATAGCGATATTATTTTACATAGTACACATCAAACTACTTCATTCAAATCTTATATTACAATAATTTTTTGTTATGCAAAAGATGTTTATTTGTATCTTCAGTTAATATGGAAAAAGTTCCGTACACAAGGTTGTTTTCACAAAATATTAGAACTTTCTTATGATTGTTTGTATTTTATTGTGAACTTTGAATATGTTTAGAGCTGCACCTTAAAATCAGTCCATTTAAATACTTTAACTATCAGTCAAGAATTAGGAAAACTCTTGTAGTGAACTTTCATAGTTTAAATTGTTGCTTTCTATCCCATAATTAAAGAAAATTGGTTGAGTACCTTGACATGAGAAAAATATCGCACTTCTGAGTGTAGAAGAGATTATAATATGTGTAGTATGTATTTGAACTTCTATAGTATTTGTTCGTGCATCAATAGACCGTCGACAGTAGGTTGACGTACCCTAATTGAAGAACCACTACTTTACATAAATTAAGTGAAACAAATATTCATGTTTACGTAAATTGTCAACAGCAAAATAATTGTGAGTACTTTATTAAGACAAGTAACACCCTAATACATTTTATTATATTGTGATGACATGTGAAATAAATAGGTGTCCAGTACAATATATTACTATTAACCAAGGTGTGACAACAGACACAAAATGGATATTAATGATGACACTTTTTCTCTCTGAATTATGAAGAGTTCAATTACCGAGAAGCGTAATATGGTAGTTTGATGAATTGTGTAACACTATCATTCTATCCGATTTACTAGCTCAATTAAGACAGTTTACGTTTAAATCCTTTCACTGAAGTTTGCAGATAAAGGAACACATTTGTATTAGTCTGTCTTTTAACGTTTCTTTTTATAAAAACCACACTCTAACCACTAGCTTTATTAAACTGCATTTATTACGTAATGTCGCTAAATAAAATTCCAAGTAAAATGTACTTCTGAACGTATGAAAGTTACAATGTAGGGTAATAGTGACGTCCTTGAACAGTGTCTGGTTTGTGGTATTCTGTGCGTGTAATTATTTAGTATTAGTGACATAGACAAGTGTCCATAGTAATGTTCCATTTAATATATACATACATTGGGAATTTACACATTACCATTGTTATGTAACATTGGTACTTCATTATCTACTTACTTCTTTCAAGCAAAAAAGTTTATTAAATCAACCGGATAATTATAACGTAAGCAAATTCAAAGGATTAACTCAGCAACAAAAAATAAGCGAGTGAGATGGTAATAACAGTTGCGTTACCTAGTGTTTGCATAAAATATGTATGTTCTTTTTTTATCTAAATTTACCTGCAAGATGATCTATTCTAAAGCAGCAGCAAAGTAACTACATAAACCAACGTTGATTCAACAAAATTTTCTAAAAAAGTTAGAGCTAGTTTATCGTACCTTAGTAATAATATTCGTCATTTACTTCTGCTGTAGTTATATAATTGTACGCGAAACTCGTTATTCCTACAATAATGAATAAATATGTAAATCATCTTACATAACTTCATCAAAGAAAAACTGTAAGCGGCGTTGGTCCAGTCTAAAAATGCAATAAATTTCAAACGACAACTGTTTGCCATTACACAAACTTGTTTTAACTTAAATTAAATGAAAGGCAGGTGTCTATCTTGCAAAGGTAAGAAATACGAAATAAATGGGAAATGCATGTACCTTTTTCTATTCTTACCTTACAGTTTCGTATCTTTTTGCGGAGGATTTATACGTATCTTATTGGTAATACCAATTGCATTAAACAACCTACTAAAATATGTAACCTATTACTGCATGATGTGTTTGTAATAATGTTTATTAAACCAAATTTGCCATTACAATTGTTCGAACACTAAATATAGTATATGTGGTAGTAAATCGTTATGGCAATGAATGCATTGTTAAATTTTTGTCCACGTCTTTCTAGATCAATGCTTATGTTGGGCCAATAGAAACTTCAACAGATTACGAAAATACGAGAAAATAAAATATTGTTATTATTTAATAATACAGATGTGAAACAAACAAACATATGTGTTTTATTGAGATAATCCTATCCTTGACCTCCGTTCAAGTTAGAAAATGGCCGTTGCATACCCTTAAACATGGTAAAATTTGAAGACCACTGATCTAGACCGTTGGTTAAAGTGGTTAATTAGCTTTGTCATTATTTTTTCTTCTTTTTTTTTTCAAAAAATGTTGTCTTGGAAGTACAATATTTCATTGTCAATTAATTTACAGACCGTTAAAGATAGTAACAAACTTAAGATTGTTTTTAAATATAACTTCTTAATTTTTGAAAAACAAAGTGGGCTATTACAACAGCGTATTTTTTTGTTTATTCCTTTGGCAGGAAATTTCGAATTAAGATAAAATACCAGTCTGGTCATTAATTATGGTATACCGTAGCCAAAATTTAATTTCATGGTGTTATTAAAATATGTTTTGTATGAGCTGTAGTCCCTTTAACAAAAGAAATACAAGCTTTGTTACAGATACAGTGAAAGTTGTTTGATTAAAAAGGGTGTGAAAATATTCATTTAACTTTACTAAGCCATTACCAAACAACGCATAATTTTTAATTAACTTTCTTTTCGCACGAGTACGTATGATGCAGCACGGCAACTATGATAGTAGCATTAAAATATTCAATGATAGTAGTTACCATTCAGAGTTCATTAAGTTATTTGAGTGCGATTACATTATGCATATCGTAAAATTGCTATAAATTAGTTGGAGATATAAAATTACTACTGTAAGAAATGTTTCAGACAACCATGTGATTCATAAGTAGTTAAAGGGTTATCACTATTGATTCATAATGAACATTTTTGTAGCATTTTTCCAAAGAACTTGAGATTTAAATTCACTGCCACTATTTCTTTAAATTACTACTTAGATATGGTAATCTTTTATATAATTTTTAAGTGTTTTTTATTGAAATTATACATCGGGACGGGCCAGGTGTTACTAAAGCAATATATTAATAGACAGCAGCAGGGCTTATAGAAACAGTAAACAGAACATAACTAATTTAGGTAACTTTACTTTTAGTCTACTAAAATATTAGATTGTACTGAGAGTCACGCGTGTTGTTTTTTTTACTCTACTGCATTATATTATACTGGTTCTTTATTTACACCACATAAATTGATGTAAGCATTCCTATGGTAATTTTTTTCTCTCCTTGGTCTAAGTTTCCCGTAATCCCCGGGTTAAAATATACCACTTAAGAGCATTATTCATGGTTTCAACATGCTGTTATTTGTTGCATTATTTGCCCAATAACATAAAATTGCATATAATATATACTGTTTTTCTAAACAACTGCGTACGTAACTGATATAGGAATTCTGAGATATTACTTATAAATGTCAACTAGAAACGTTACGTAGGATGTTTTCGCATGCTTTATTAGCACATATCTGATAACTTTCGGCAAGAAACCATCCATTAGCCATAATTCAATTATCACAATCCTAATTCAATTATAGTCTCATAATTTTTGTCACGGTTGTGCATGTTTGTGTGCATTATTTTAGCAAATATTGATAAAAATAATGAACATCATTTAGCAGATGAGTTGTGGAACAGCCAAAATTTTAAAAGTGTTACGTTCGGTACTGAAGAAACCTAAAACACTTTTAAGTTTACCCATTCATTTTCTTAAAATTATCATACATTAAATTTCATTATATTATTAAAGCGCTAATTTGATGCCGCAACTTTGGTACGGTCATGCATGTTTATGTGACCTTTTTAAACCGGTGTTAATTATAAAGTTTTGCAGTGTTTATTTATGCTCATGTCCAGAAGGATATCAAAGAGAAATTGTTGCAGCTTTCCAGTTAATACAATTCAGACAGAATTGGCCGGTCGGCTTAAAAATCATTTTAGGAAATATCCACGTTGCTTTATAGTATTGGAACTATTTATAACGAAAATTGATCTCATTCCGGATTACAAATACTAACTAGCTAATCCAGAATTTACGTAATATTATCTTATTTGAGGGCTTTGTCACTTACGAGAAGTAGCGATCTTCTCTGGTATGGTTGTGTTTTAAGCCCGGTTTGAAGTACCACTACATAGGAGACCTACAGCTTAACGTGGGCTCCGAACCATGAGAATTGTAAACATTTCCACTCCAGAGACTGCTCGCCTGGCTAGTAAAATCCCATGTTCCTGTACCCAGAATTGAACCTTAAACTTCCAGCGTAGTAGTCTAACGAACTGATGTCTAGCCCACAACTTTAATAATGTATGTACCAGTATTTTTAAATTTCCGATTATATTTATAATTTTTATATCCCTCAAAAACTGGTTCCCATCTCAGTGTATTTTTCCACTTGTTCTGTTCTATCCTCCTTGGTAAGTTTTTGCTCCTTGTAACAATAGGAGCTTAATAGCAAAAACAAACATGATATGTTAACAAGCACACGTTTTTTTTTCAGGAAATATTTGTGCTAATATTACCTTGTATTTATTAACACTGATAAATACATTATGTATATGATTATAATATCTAGCAAAATAAACAGTCCCCAGAATCATACACAAACAATTTACACTACAATGATCGTGATCAGATTTTCAATGCCTTACCAACTCCGGATATCCATATATATAAGGTGCCGCAAGGAAGGAAGTGCGATTAATTTCAACCTTTCGGTGTCCGCGACCTTTCACTGCCAGATAGGTCTTTATTGGCACAAAATGGTTTAATACTCTAAAAAAAGCGAGCTACAATAAAAAGGAAATAAAAGTTTGCTATCCGAGTTGTCTACTTGTCTGCTTAAATTATTCAATGCAATTTTATCCTTTACAATTACCTTGTTTTCGTGTTAAATTGTAATGCTAATTGAAACCGGGGAACGTTTAGGGACGCGAAAGGACGACGACATTTCCACAAAATAATAAAATTGCGTTTTCAAGGATTTTTCTATAGTTGAATTATGAATAAAAACGTTTTGTTAGATATGAGGTTAATTACGCCGCTCAACAGGCCAGGTTTAAGTTACCACAAGCGCTATTTTAAAATCGCTACGGCAATTACCCACAGCTATGCACGTTAATAAAAGCACTTACTAAATTATTCCACGGATTCGTTAGCGGAAAAATTCGTCGTACAAGATACCTTTAATCTTCTCAAGGTTAGGAATTTTTACGTTTTTTTTTAACCTTTGTTTATGTTTGCCCTATATTAATATGAATTATATACTATATAAAAAATATCCTACATAAAAACTATACACTACAGAAAAGTGAGAGTCTTTTTGTTTTTGAAGCACAGCAAGAATCAGGTACAATATAATATTTTTCGTTGTTAAAAAGCAATTAACGCAATGGAAAATTACAAATAGATTAAGAATTTAAGAACCTATTAAAAAGTATTCCCAACACCAATCACAAAAGATGCCAATATTTACCCGCGGAGAACGTTATTACAAAAAAAATTTTCACTAACGTAAATATACTAAGTGTTCGAGAATGACCATAATTACTTTACAGATGTACTACGTAAGGGTTTTAAAGATTGTAAGTGACTGAACAGTTTTTTAGTAAAGTGCAGTTGAAACAGCTGCCAAAATAATGTTTTAACTGTTACAAAGAAATGTAAAGTAAAAGTAACTTGAATAGGTATTTGCTCTATTATTTTCAGTGAACGTAATTTAATGCATAATCATAAAGAAGTTGCCGTATTTGTTGTTCTTCCTTATAATTAAACTAAACCGGATTATTGAAAACCGAAACAATGGTTTCAAATTAAATAGCCGCAAACAATTACAGTACGGTTTTTACATTACTTTTTTCACTATCATGCATAACTCATACTCACAAAGATGTAAAATTAACGGTATTAAACATATTCGCAATCGGATTCGATGTGCGTTCTATGTATAATATCAAATTATCTATCCTATTATTTCGAACTGCTCTAAATCACGTTTACCATATTCTAAAGTCTTAAACAATGACTGTTTTAAAGAGAAAAGTATGAACATTATTTTCAATGACTCAAACCAGGAGTAGTGATTATTTTAAAGTATGTTCAAGACGCACATCTAAGCTAGTCATTCGTAGAACACTGCCAGTTTTAAACTCTCTTCTATTTTCTGACTTTGTCTTTCTTTCATTGTAGACAGCGTTAAAGAAAGGAGGCACTTGCGTCATTCTGTGCGCAATAATACCACGTTTAAGGAATCATTTCAAATTTAGTATTCAGTTAGTATTATTTACTTTATGCACTTAAAATACAGTTTATTGCCAAGTGTGTAGTAGATTATATGATTCGAATAATTAATTCTAAGGTTTATATTTATAACATTAGTTTACATAGATTTGTTTTGTAGATTGGTATGTTTGATTATGCCTTATACCTATAATTGTTATTTATTGCTTGTCATTTTTAATTATACAAAATTCTAACAGCCAATTACGAAGAATCTGTGCATTTCTACTAAAATGACTAGGATTTTTATACCTGATGGCCTGATACATTTACAAATCTCACCTTCTGTTAGACACTGCATGACTCCTTATAACCTTTGATTTTCACTTGCTGCTTAGTATTTCCTTGGACTACTAAATATATTAATAAGGAGTTGTTCTTTAGTTTAATAATATTTATTCTCATATGCTCATAAGAAGTAGCCTTAGCGTTTTGTAATTAGCATGTGGCTAATTGCTAGCTTAGCTTATGCTTACCTATTGCTCAGTCTAGTAGTTGAGAAGGTATATTATACGATGCAATTAATTAGTCAGTTCAAAGTTCAAAGCTGTTACAGTACCTAAGTTAACCATTACGTGTTACTGGAATTGTAATTATAACAGGTTTTAAACTCAAAGTATGACTAGCTGAAAATGAGTCAACTGCCTAATTATTTAGTATTTAAGTAATATTACACTTTTGAAATAGGTTTACGTCTTTATCACTGAAGTAAAACTCTAAGATTACGAACATTTACATTTTTAAGATAGACTTAAAACTAATACTTATGTGCTTAATTCAAACCAAGTGTGACATATTAAGTGTCTATAATAAATAGCTACAGTAACAGGAGTTTTAGAAAAATTTTTTGAAGGCCTTACATCTTTGGTTTAGTGGTATGCAACAATACTGCGAAGCAAATGCCCTAATACTATTTACTGAAACTTAATTATAAGATTCTTTTTAGAATTTGCATATTGACGTTTTTCTGAGATAATGGCTGCATCGATTTTTTTTTAATGGCATCATATGTATTTTTAGCATCAGTAGATTATTTTTTCTGTGTGGCCATCTAATGAATTCTATTTGTATGTAAAGAAATTTCTCAGAAAATAGAAGTTGACGGTGAAGTTGCAAATTACAAATGTGTTAAATTGAAAATGTAATGATAGAAATATAATTTCAAAATATAAACAATTAGAAGTGTTTAACTAATCAGCATGTATACTCTGGAAATACACCATAAATATAAAAAAATCGCAGAATTTCAGCTGTCAATAGGAAAACTCAGATCAATTACCGTAATAACAATTTATTTGCTTATATAATACAATTATTGGAAAATATTTGCTAGAGGTTGTAAATTGCAGATTTACTTACGAACAACGGTGTGGCTCATGTGACCCCCCCGCCCCGCTGCTGACCGCACACGGCTAAACGGCGGCGGCGACCAAATTCCTATTGCATACACTGCAACATATCCTACGACAGCTTCAATTTTTCGCCGACCAAATCTCTTGAGCTACTTCAGATTTCTTGGTTTTCTTGTAAACACTTTACTCTTCCACTAACTCCAAAGAATAAAGTAAGGAGCAGTTATGTCCGGATATCGCGAGAGACAAGAAAAGCACCATACCGAGAAATCAGTTTATGCATACTAATTCTTGCGGTGTGACTTGTAACACTATGCTGTTAAAACCGATACTCATTATGAATAAGAACTTCGCTCAGCGGTTGTACACGCAAATCTTAGTTTGTCGGTTAGAATAGAAGTAGTCATTAAACTGCTAATAAAACCATTCGCGTGAGCTACATTTAAAGACATCTCAACTTACCTATAAGACAAAAGGATTTCTTTGATGTGGTTATTTACCATGTAATCACAAAACTGGACCAATCGAGTAGCGCCATTTCATGAAAGAGTGTTTTCTATTTGGGACGTAATGGTACATCCAAGACTCGTCTAAAATAATGATTTGTACTACAAGTCCTTCAATTTAAGAGCGTTGAAGATATTCTTGTGATATTTGATGAGTTCTGCATTTGTTTATCAAACAGGTCCTTTGAAACTCACTGCGCCCCAAGTATGTTAATTTTTTGTGAATAAACACCTGAACGCTACGAACCTTCACTATTTGGGCCAATTGTGGAATTTTTATCTGCCAATTGTCCCGAATAAACTTATCAACTCGTCGGCCATTCAATTTATTTACTGCAGTAGCACGTTTTGTACATGAATAACTTTAGATACATGTGTGTATCCTGCGACGAACGATTTATACCAAATAAATACTTTCTGTTTTGAGGTTTTTGAACGGCATTCTTCACCAAATTCTGTCTGCAACGGACGTTAAATATTAACAGTTTTTTCAGCGTCAGCACATAAAAATTAGAAAATAGTATACTGTATAACAAAATTGGGGATCACTTCAAGACACCAGACACAACTGTCATAGCTTACTCAAACGCAATCTATTGACTTCATAAAATATTTTGATTATTCCGAAGTCAATTCAGATGCAGTCTGTAATTGATAGACAGATATTAAAAGTCAAATTTATACTCACCTCGTAATAATAGGTTTGGTTTGTAGCAAATGTTATTTATTAGTAATAATACTACTAAAATAGGAACAAGATCATTTCAAAGGAAATCCAGATATCGTTCTTACACCAACGGACCCTCACAAAAGTAGGTTGCGTTAATATGAGTGTTTATAATATCGATCCATATATTTTACATTTTGACATACGTCTGAGCTGCTTGCAGACATTGTTAATTATTTGAAATCTAGTAGCCACTGTTTCTGTTACTGCTTAGTCGACAATACGGTAAATCTGAAAAAAAAATTAGTCAAAGCATATTTCGATTATTTCTTCACCAAATTATAATCTGGGATCAGAATCAGAAACCAGAGATAGCTTATAAGAATGAAATGTTTCTTTTCCCAAAATCCCACACACACCAATATGACTGTAGCTATAGTCATATCTAATTAGTATATGTAGATTTTCTTGAATTATCAACATCACTTCCGATTGTGTCGTCACCTATTTCACGAAAGTCCCTTTATTGTAAGCTATGGTTAGTGCGAACTATAACATAAAATAAATGACGTACCTTTTGTTACATCCTAGTTTTAGCACTTTAGCTATTCACGATTCAAATTTAAGTTGTTTTAGTTATCATTGTCCGTAAGCTACAATAGTCTATTTAAATAAACTTAAAATTATTTTATATACTCTGGTAGATGTTTTCTGGAAGCATAATCAATACGATAGTTTTTATATAATTTGTGTTATACAAATGAAACTGTTGCAGCGATTGTTACATTCTAGTTTTAGCACTTAAGCCATTCTCAAATCGCATGTAAGTATTTTTAGTGACCATTATGCATGGTTAAGATGGTCTACTCAAATAAAGTTTAAATTATGCCGTGTACTTTGACAGATGCTTTTTGGAAACATATAATTAATAAGGAAATTTGTATAGAATTTGTGTTATACAAATGAAATAGGAAACAGTTGCATTGATTGATATTGCTATTACTGACAGAAAAGAAAAAAAATGCAACTTTCTCCAGTAAGACTTCTCAAATGACTAATGGTTCGCAGGGTGTCAACAGAAATAAATCGTTGAAAAATTTATTCGGCACTGTATGTTCCTTTTCGGCAGTGGACACCGCTTAGTGTTCCAGTTAGCATACAGCAATATTAATGCTAGTTGGAAGTAATCGTTTAATTTAGAACTTAAAGTACCTTCATTCTAGATTTAGGTAAAATCTCAAGCGCGTCTTCAGCTGCATGACATAATTCAGTAACCATGGCCAGAGGTTTACTATTAAATTGTATATAAAGCGATATTCTAATGAGACGATTCCTTTTAAAATGTACTTCCATAATTTAATTGTATATTATATACTAATTGTTACTATATCCAGACAAAATACTCCCTCTTAAGCAACAATTCTAATTGAGAACTATTAAGAAGTCTTTTTTTGTTCGCATAACATTTTACCTCTATAAATTACCTACTTCTACAGGCAGCAGGCCATCTGATTTATAACAACAACTAAATGGAGTATGTATGTGGAATACTGAATAGACCATAACGTATTACATAACTTCTTTTTATTTCATTATTAATATATATGTAAATTTTAACTTGTCGTTTCAATTAATAAAATAAGAAATAAAAAACACTCGTGGTCGCAATTTTACTATATATTAGATTAAATATGATATTACAATCAGTACCTACAGAACATTATATCCATTGTATCAAGATCTGTTCAGTACTGGTTTACCACATATGATTTAATCTAGCAATCTATCTTGTGTTTAGTTGCATAATACTCGAACCATCTCTATTACAGCCCTAAACACTCCTCATTTTCGCATAAATTTTGTTTCTGAGCAATCATTTTCATAAATTCTGCTACTCAAAGTCCATAGTACACTACGACGACCGTTGGCCATGAGTTGCACAAAAGCGGCAATCTACAACCTGAGGCGTTTACTGGTCTTGGTCGGCGTTCCAGCAGTTAATTTCCTAAAGTAGTTTTTGTATAGAAGCAGGTATCCGAGAAGACAATGACTTGGAAGGTTTGGACTAAATAGCAATTAAGATGCCTTCCTTACTTCTCTTGGTTAGTCGTTTAGGGTGTCACTGTAATAGTACAATTAGTTACCGACTGTTAATAACGATGTAGTGATTTAAAAATACAAGCCGCAATAATGGCCAAATATGAATTATTGTGCTATAAATAAACACTAGAAGTATATTAATAAAAGACTGACAATTTACTGTGTTTACTTTTTTTACAATAATTAAGTGGAATGCAAAGTTTCATTTACAGTGCGTGAGTTAACTTCATTAAATATGTATATGACAAGTAACACTACACTTGAACAGTTAGTCGTTAACATCATATATAAAAGATATTTTTACCAACTTCATGCTTGATTTATATTTTATGTTATTTTACTTACACTAATGATTTTTTAGATTGTATACGTTTTGGTAGCCTGCACCTATTGCTTGAGTAAAATAAACACTGTACTTACAATTTTGTTTTAAATAAATATCAAGCTGATTTTATTCGTAGCCCAGTTGCCTTCCCAATTTAGTAATTTACCATTTACAAATGACAATTTGGTAATTAGCATACTATCTTTACATTTATCATTCTATGTTAAACACGTCATGGTAAATATCATTACTTTAATTACAAGGACTATAAGTAAGTAAAGTACGCCACTATGTTTAATCTGTTTTTTAACAAACAATATTTGGTTACAACAATATTAACACTCTCAATTTTACAGTGCAGCTTTAAAAATTGGTTGCCCTAAAAGTTTTTTCTGTGTTAAATTGCTAAAGGAATGGCCGCAAAAAATTGGAAATTACATGCTATAGTATAATCATGTTTCAGTATACAACCTTGAAAAGTCGGCATAACCAGTTGGAAAGACCAAATGGGGTGAATGTACCAAATTGGGGGTGCATAACTTTGAAAGGTGTAAGTTTCAAAATAGTTGTTTTGTGAATTGGAGATACCAGCAAATTACTAAACAAGGTTTATAATAGAAACAACAATAAAATCTTTCAGAAAATGCATACTCCAAACTTTATTTCCAGAAATTGTATTTTTAATTATCTTTACATAAAAAGCTACGTGTCACACCTATCTAGTATTTCATTTTACACCGTAACAGAAGTAGGCAAGTTAAGCGAAACTATTGGAATTGACAAAATACAAATTATATTCCAGGTGTAAGAAATATTATTGTTTGCTATTGCGGCAGTAAAGAGAAGTGATGAACATTATAAAACATGAAAACGAAGGCGCAATACCATTGGAAGAAAAGTTGCCTAGTTTTGTGTTCTGTTTTATTACACCTATTTTTTGGACATATGGTTGTTTACTATAATCGGTTAATTAGTGGCATAATCTATTTTTAATAGGAAATAGTAGCTTAAAACGGCAGGCTAATTAGAAATATACGACTTCCTTATGAACATTTTAAATTCGTTATAAAGATAATCTGACTAAGTTTACTTCCACGACCATTTATGGTAAACGGCAACTTGGCTCGAAAGTTTATAATATAGTAGTACAAAGTACGCACAAAAACTTTTTTTTAATTTATTTGTTTGCAGAAGTAACCTTTATGTTGGCAGCACCCTTTTTGGGTGTATTTTAAATTAATTTATTCAAGTATTCTAACTAGTAGTTTCTTAAATATATTATTTACATTTTAAACGTTAAACTGTAGATAGTTTCATCTTTAGATTATCTGTTTAACAAAATTCTTTTATTTGAATATCGCTTTTTTCTTTCAGAACTTATATTTAATTATGGGATAGCACAATGATTATTATATATTTCTTAAACGTGTAGATTGCACTGCGTTCAAGAATAGTTTACAATGATGTAACATGTACCATTTCTTTGTAATTCAAGAATTAACGCACGCTGCTTATGTAAGACATGAACAATTAACAATGCATTAATAGCATACTGCTTGGTTTATACATAGATATGCATTTTATTTTATAACAGGAATGATTATATGTGCAAATACTGTAATTATGTAACACCTAAACACTTTCAGTAATTAACAATATAGTGATCTCGGTAAAAAGAACTACAGGAATTTGCCAATTCAAAAACGAAATTGCTGTACTTCCGTTTGAATTGAGGCGCATAGAGAAATATCTACAGTTTTCAGGTGCCAAAATACGAAGTGTAATAAGTTTAATTAGTAATCAAACACAAACACTGAAATTTCTTAGAAATACATGTAGTTTTGACGCTACAATAATTGTTCTGCAGAAAAAGACGGAAGATAGGTTTGCGTAATTTGCGTGTAAACAAGGTTTGAATCCAAAGAAAAATCTTCAATACCTATCTTAGTTTAAATAGGTATGTTATATTTATCTGAAAATGTTTTTTGGATCGAAAATAGCTTGTAACTTGAGTTTTTGGATTGAAAGTCGTGCTACCAAAGGTAATCTGAACAGGACTTTCAGACGTAGTCATTTGAACCTAAGGACTTTGGACGTAAGAACCTTTGAACCTCGGTAGCGTTTATATGATTCACATTTCGAGTTCGCGTCAAATGTCTTTTTTTTTGTAAGATCCATGGGTTCCAACGTGTCTGCGTTCAAACGAGTATTACACTATACGTCCTAAACCGAAACGTACTACCTTCAATTCCTGCGTAGGAAAAATATTTACTTTGTCCGGGATATTTATGTAAAACGGTTTTATTGTAGTAAGGAGGTGGAAGTTTTTCCAGTCTCAATTCAGTGCATATATGCTATCTTAAATTTAAATTTTTTTTACCGAAAATTTTGTTATGATTAGAGCTTTTACCTTTGAAACTATACTCTCAGAGGTATTTGAGTTGAATTCATGGATGAACAAAACATTTTGCTTTTCGCAGGATATTTCTGGTGTCTTTGCTTATGGTTGGTGAAGTTATTTAAAAGGTGGGGCAAGAAATGTTGTCGGGAAAATTAGGTTGGAAGATAAAAAGATCCATCGCTTTTGATTCTGATCTTAATCCGTTTTAAGATAAGTTATTGTCTTCATCGCAAAAAGGTCCAAATGCAGGTAAATATTCGAAATTAGAAGATTTATTAATAACAAGCTATTGATTTCTAAGGTAAAGAAATATTTACCCATACAGTTTCAGTTACATTGGATATCATTGAATGTGTAAATTTGTTCCAGAATAAATATAGAGAAACAACAATGATTTTTTGAACAAGTGTAAAATCTAAATATATACTGTTTTGCGTCTGAAGCGGTCTACCTATAAGGTATATTTAGTAAAAGATATTGCATTTGAAAGCATTTGAATGCATGTAAAAATTACAATATTAGCTAAAAACAAATAACAACCAAAAAGCTGTTCCAGAAATTTAAAGATATTTATTTGAATACATACATATTACTAGATATTTATGTACATAATAATGAAAAAATTATACTTTACAATAAGAAGCATTACATGATATTTATACATTACTGCAATCAAAAAAAAATTAAAAATAATAAATAACTGTTAATAATAGTTCAATGGAAAAGAAAGGATTTCGTAAGTTCAATCCCCACAAGAGAGCGATCCGATATAGCTGTCAGTTGAATTCCGCACAAGAACCCTCCACCTTTCTTCTATCAGTAATAGCAATGTACGAATAAAAAGAACTAGGCAAATTGGATAATGGGAGGTCGTGTATAATACTGTTGTAATGTTGTAATGTTTGTAATTAGTATGAAAGTATAAATAAGAAATATAGTAAAGAAGGCCCGATAAGTAATAAGTAATAAACCCCATGGAAGAAAATCTATAGGACGAGCGAGGAAAAGATGGAGAAACAGCTTACAGACTGAAAACTCAACTGGTTAAATGAACAGGCTAATAGCCTAAGAAAGAAGAGGAAGAAGAAGAAGAAATAAGAAATCAAGAAATATTCGGAGATTGCTAAAATTTATGGAAGATACTTTTTATTTCCATTTTGCCCAATTGGTCTATCATTACTGAATCACCTGCCAGTATACAGCGGTTTTGAACCTATGGACATCATCCCTTCCAAATAGTGACCAATAGGTCGTTATTTGGAAGGAATGTTTAAACACCATATATGTTATCGTTATTGCAATTATAGAATTGAAGTGCAATACTGCTAGTGTTGGGCATTATAGAAAACACTGACATTACAGTCATTGCATAAATGAAACTGAAACTGGTATTTTAAGAAAAAAAAAATACGAAGCAATGCACTCATCTAGCATTCGCATTCAGGCTCCTTACAAAACAAGCACTAAGCGTTTCTGAAAGCACATGACTAATAATGTTTAAGTGATATGAATCTCGTGATTTTATCAGATTAACTTGCTGCTGATTACTTACTAAAATTAAATCAGAGCAGAGGCCTCATACACATTATATTTGGTGTAAAATTTAAAACATATGTAGTGCAAAAAATTGCCTTGGGATAAACGTGATCCGCACGTGATATAGTAAGTTGAAAGAATAGAAAAGTGTGTTTACCCGCCGAAACCGAAGCCGAAGCCGAAGCTAGTTTGAGAGTCCCTTAACCTTGAGAGGAGGTGATAAACTTATTTAAATGCCTTAATTACCCCGTATGTCCATTTTTGTGGCGATATCAGCGAACTGATATGTAAACAGCGACCTCGCAGGATGATACGCGACTGCGCTGCTCACCTGTACAGGTACTTTAAACTGCCCAGCATTCGTATATTACCGGTCGCGGAGGTGGTCCACCTACCTTTAGTTCTTACTCTATAACATCGTAGTTTAATATATTTTTACAAATCTAAATAATGTTGGCAAGCGGCATTCGAATTAAACGGTTGATGCTACAAGTATTTTATTTAATACGTACCATGACAACTGCTGAAATAAATGTTCACCAATGAATGTGGTTCTCATCCATGTGAGGTGACAAAAAATTTGAAAATTCTGTAAACTCAAGTTTTTTAAATTCTTCAAAAAAAAATGTGAGTGACTTTCATCATTAATAAAAATTCTCCCATAACGATTTTAATACCGTCTTTTTTAAAACGAATAAAAACGTTATTTAAATAAGTGATCATGTGCGTGAAGTGCCTTTCCTGGTTATTTCGTAACATTATCATAGACCACTTGGCGCGTGACACTTATAAAGTTTTATCTACTTAACCAGTGTTTTCTTATTAATGTAACTGATCTCCAAACTGTTAATAAATGCAAGGTGAAACAGTTTTTTTCGGTTGCGTTAAAACAATTAGGGATTTACCGTGGCCAACATCCAGAAAACCAAGTATGCAAATGAAATTAGTGTGCAGCTTTACCGTTATTAGATTTAATTAAAAGTGGTGTTTTTGCAAGTCTTGCTCGACCAATTTCGATTCAAGGACTGTATGATCTGAGTTAATCCATAATAATTACAAAGAGCACCCGGTAATAAACTATGCAACGAGCGAAATTTCCACTTAAACTACAGTGTTTAACGCATGCCAGTTAAATAATATTGTGAATAATAAAAGTGTCGATCAACAAATTTAGCAAAATGTGTACCAACTGTCCTGTGGTGGAGTATAGAGAGCGCGTGGATTTCATTTCCATAGTGGAATACTCAACTGAAGGCGGTGAGTCACTTAAAATCACCAGAAGCACTTGTTTTACATAATTACATAATTTCTTTGCTATTGTGAATTGAGACACCCACAGTTTCTCAGAAGCAAAAAATTAAGAGAAATAAGGTGCTGCTATTATCTAAATTAGTTACGAAAAGTAGCCCATAGCATATAGAAATATTTGTAAAAATGTGTAAGGTATTCTATTTTATCCAAATTTCTAAAAAATTAATATTAGTTTAGCTATACTTCATCATTATTATTCGCAACGATTCATTTCCAAAAACAACTAAGATTTTGGAGTGGAGTGGAGTATCTTTATTTGAAGAAAACGTAAGCAATTGTATCCAAAGCAAGTATTGTTGCAAATATTTGTTACAATATAAAATTCCACGAATTTGAAAAACAAAAATGATAACAAATATAGAAAAATCCCACATATAGACTGATTTTAAGCGGATGTTCTCATAAAATTAATAGTGTACGTGTAAATAACTTACCAATATCTTAATGGATAGATTTCAGAATCGCAAAAATAGCCTTTTAAAAATAGAGAGGTAAAGATAAAAATTGTTGCACTATTTTTAAGGTTTTCGCCATTCAATATATACAACAATTCAGGTATACATTACAACGTTAAAAAAGTAAAAATTAAAAAAATTATTAATCATAAATTTTCTATGAGATAACAAAAAGATAAAAGTGAAATGCGGTCTCATCTAGTTATACATATATCTAAGTCTTAGACACGTTTGTTCAGTTTTATAAAGTAGTATCTGCTATATCAATCTATCTAATAAATATTGTAAAAAGTTTATTTGATATAGCGCAAACAGTACCTAAACAACAATAATGTCAAATTTCAAACTGTAGCATACATCCCAGTATCAATACAAGAACATTGAATAATTCAACAATCAATGCAGTGGTGTTATGATATTTTATTGATATAATATTTACCATACTTTTACAGATACACTTAGTCCTTGAGCAGAAGCAAACCCTTCAAACGTACTTAACACGTGGTTAGATATTTTATGACTTATTTGTCTACTTTTATTGGGCGTGATCTAGGACGCGGATTTCCAAGCATATCTATGCACTCAAGCTCTCTTAACTATCAATTTTGCTTATCTGGGGTAGTTCCAACCCCAGTAGTTATTTTTAACATGTCACACATCGTAGTGGCACGGGACCTAAGGTTTTACTTCCTATCCGAAAGAAGGCCCACTTTCAAATTTTCCACGCCAGAAAATTCTGACCGATCTCGGCCGGATTTGAACCCGCGTCTCTTGGATCTAAAAACAAGTGCGTTAACCACTATATCACGGATGCCGGCTATTTTATTGATTACTACAGGGTATATCAATATCTATTCGTGGACATAAGAATTTTAGTTTATATAAAACACCGAAAAGTAGTTCACAAAAGACCATGAGTATGTTATAAGTTTCAAAAACATGTACGACGCGTTGCAAATTCAGAACGCAATAATTTTTTGACACCTTATATAAACGAACTCGAAGGAATTTAAATCCAGTAACATCAATGTCACGTTGCGTAAATCAGAGGACCTTGGTATAAAAAGACATTGTTATGTAAAAAATTACGCTACTAAATTATTGGCATTTTATTATAGTTGAAAAGGAGACGTATAATTAAAGTAAATAACTAAAAATTATATCCAATAATGCCGCTTTCAGGATATCTTGATTTATTGGATGGTTTTAATAATAAATTTAATAATTTAACAAGTTGTGTAACTACTATCTTTATAAATTAATTATAATTGTATCATTATCGTAAAATTTTAAAAAATCTAAAGGCAGCCCTTGGAATTACTCTATAGAAGATGAATTCAGTTTTCATAATTTGTTGTCTCTTGACTTTCCAGACTAGTTACATTGTGTTAATTTAGATAATTAATGAGATAGTTAATTTAAACATTCATAGGATTCATATAAACTACAATAAAAAAGGCTTTTAACTTTTTGTTCATATGTACGCAAGACAATAGATTGTAGATACGAATCTCATACTTTAGCACAATTAATTAAAAATTGTATTTAATGTTCATTAACACATGAACTGATAAGATAACTCAGACAGACAATGCCGTCGTACTTTATATTATTCCTGACAATTCTAGAGAAGTCGTTTAAAACTAGAATGTAGCACCTAAAAAACATTTACAACCTATTTGCACAAAATTAGTGATGCGCTTCATAGAAGCCTCGAAATCTAAATAAACATCAACAAAAATTAATGATGAAAATAGTCATGCCGAAAAATTAATTGTCAGGCCAGAATAGTTTCTGTTTTTTTTTCTTTAATAAACATAGTCATAAAAGTACACGAAGCTGTTGTACATTTATTGTTGAAACAGACACCTATTTACTTACAGTAATAAACCTACACATCTCAGAAAATAACACTACCTATTAAAATGACATTATATCTGTGTGATTCAAATAAGCATCAGAGAAAAACATGTTTCATAATAACAGCTATAGAAATAGCCGCAGAGGTAAAGTACCTATTATTGCGATGGAATTTCTAATTTATTACAATTTTTAAACTAGAAATATTGTTTTATTCGTGTTTAATCTCTTGGTTTGGTATTTACCCGTTTTAAAAATTCGATATAGTATGGTGTTGTAAATTTATCTTCCATAGTAACATGAGATAAATGGTAAAGATAAATGGAATATAAATAAACTAATTCCTTCTAGCTTTGAAACTTTTATTGTAATTTACATAATAAAGTGGCGTCTACATAGTATCACTGTTAAAATGATGCAATCAACCACTCAGCAGATAGTGTCGTTAATTGTAATCCAACTAAAAAACCTTACCCTCACCAAAATTCGAACCCGAATTCTCAGGGTGGGAGACATTTATCTGACAATAAAATTAATTCACAAGAAATCTTCAATTCTGCTAATAACTGAAACACCGTCTCACAAATTAAACCTTATGTTTATTCAACTCTTAGTTACAATTTTCTTTACAAAACATGTTTTACATACACAATTAGTAACTTTGGCAATATTATTATAGCATGTGTAGGTTACATACAGTATTCTTTACAATACCGACTTGTAAAGCTATGGTTTATCTATTTAAATCTCCTTGGTAAAGTGATGTTCTAATGATGAGGATAGATAAAATGTTAATTTATTCACTAGTGAATAAAACAACAATTTTATTTCAAATCTTGAATGATACTATAATTATCTTAAAATATAAATGTAATTCACCATAGCAGCTAACAAAATGCATACCCGTCTACTTTACAGCAATGTGCATACTTTTTTAGTTTTCCTTTTTTTTTCGTTCTTCAAATATGAAGTCAAAAAGCAGCACATATTAATACAGTTAAACGCTAACATTACAACTAGATTATATAAATTCATACCCACTATTAATTACTAAGCAATTAAAACTATCTTCACTGTTTTATTTTATTTAACAGCAAACTCCATTATTACCTTGTGGTTTTTAAACAACCAATGGAAATTGAGATTTTGTAATGTTACATTAACTTTATTTTATTTTAATTTAAAAGTAGCAGCTTCTAACCAGTTTCTAATGACTTACTTTTGAGTAATTAAGAAGAAAAAAAACGAATCAAGAAAAGTAGAACTCAATAACATGGGCAGTAAACAAAGTAGCATTTAACTGGCGTTTTAATTATTTATTGTCTTAAGTTACGCGATTAATATAAAAAAATATGCTTTTTACATTTGTCTTGATAGTTTGTGGTAGTTGTTGTTTTTGTTTTGTTTATATAACACTTGCGTTGCGAACGTGTTAAATGAGACATTACAATGTATTAAAAGTCTATAAAAAATTAATTTCAATGCCAAGGAAATTATTAACGTGTGACTAATTTGTTTATTGTTCACCTTAGATTTGCAAATGTGGTTTTCTATATTCAATTCAGCGATCTGCGGTTTTTAAAACATCAATATCTTATATTGACGTGTAAAGTATCGATTAACATTTACCCTCAGTTCTTTCTATCTTTATTCTATTTTAAACTGCTTATACCTCGATATAATTGATATAATAATAAGAATAATAATAATTTGGATCTTTGGAAGACAAATATCTAGTTATCTCTCCCACATCAATATATTGATAGTAATTTGCCAACAATAATAATTAAATGCGCTTAACGTTCTTATTTTATTACAAAACAATGGTAAAAAAAAGATTGAAAACAAAAATGAACAACATACCTTCTTTGACACCTTGGTAGATCTTCCGTGTTCGAACATTGGCCAAAATCAACATTATTTAGCAATTCTTTCCGAATATTAATATTTTAAGCAAACATGGCAAATCCACTATTATAACTTTTTTCTCAACAGCATCTGTACTTTTTATTTATTTTGTATTGAGTCCTTCGTTTTTCTTCAGTATATGTGCTAAAGAACCAGCTAGGTATAATTGTGGTTCATTATCTCGCATAGGTGTTATTAAATAAACCTTTTATGTGAACTGTTGTTATACTGTTATTAGGCCAGATAAACAAATAAGGTTTATTCCTTTATTAATAACAGTTTGATGTTAACATGACATTCATGGCATACATTCATTGGTTTTTCACCTCTCTCACCTCCTTTTCTAGCCACCATGTTTTCATAACTGAACTTGGTTCATTATCATTCAGTTATGTAATAATTATGCGTTAAAGAATAAGTTGCTTAAAAATGATGGATATAGTTTTTAATATTCTATGTTTAACAGAGATTCATTGTATGAAAGTTTGCGCTTGCTTAAATTGTTTGACTTTAAAGAGTACTTTAGAAGTAGTTTTTCAATCGAAAATATTAGCTAGTAAAACAGCAATCGAATGTAAAAAATCGAGAAGTATGCCTTGTGGTATCGGTTTTTAGGGGATAACCTTAAAGTTACTAATGGTAGAATGTTGATGCAAATTATTGCTCTCGTTCAGCCGAGTCTAAATCCATAAAATACGCTGGTAAATGTATAAAGCTGTATCTCTGATTACACGTTCTAGTGCCGCCAGCACGTTTGTAAGTATGTAATTTTTGTTTTTTGTATTTTGCTTGTGCAACCTGTTCTAGAATACCAACGTTCACTGCACCGAAAGGCACCTGAGAACGCAAGAAAAGCATGGGGAATACCAGTTCCAGATGATCTGACGTCACACACATGCATCAGTTATGTTTATGAGCGTATGTTGTGTGAATCTCCTTCCATTCATTACGTCATACTTACTTTACACTCTTAAACTATACTAATATCTTGGATTACCGAAGATAGCCAAGTAATCTTATGTTCATCCACTTTGTCACGTTTCAGTCGGATTATCATTCTCTTGTGTATCTTCACACGTAAATATTATAAATCTAATTCCCTATAACAATTAACAAAATTAATTTATAGTTTATATTTATTTGCTAAACAAAATGATTTTTTTTTGGCTAAGATAATTACCTGACAGTTGTGATAATGTCTACCATTTTTTAATAGTTGCAAGTTGAAAATAAATTAGAACAATAATATATAATAAATTAGTCAATGAATAAATCCTGTGTAGTTATTAATACCAATAATGGTCTAATAAAGCTTACGACAATTTTTATTAAATTATTTATATTATTGGATTATTTTAATCAATACAAATAAACCCAAACATTATGAAAATTTTGGTATAATCAAAATATACATAACGTTGTTCTATTTTCACCCTTGAATTGTTTAAGAGTGAATTTCTTAATTGACTGGTAAATTATTATATTATAGATCGCTCAAACGTTAACAAACCTTTATTTATAATGTTAACCACAATAAACAGAGCGATGAAGAGCTGGAAGGCAGGAGAGTTGGGAAATTTGAAAACCCGAACGTGCTATACAAACCTATAACCGTCACAAGAATGTTGTTTTGTATTTTTTTTGCAACAGATGCCGTCTAACCAGTAGGTTGCTTAGATTGAAATAGTTAATTAGAACGTAAAGCGGTTTTCAGAACCGTTTTAAAAGCAAAATGGCAAACACTAACATTATTTAAGCCATGCACAAATACAAAAGGCAATGATTTATGCAATAATTGTGAAAACAAGATATTAATCAACATTGCTGCACGCATTTCCGAATCAAAAAATCTGTCATAAATTTGCGTATTAATTTTGCTCCACAAACATCACTACTAATAAATTGCATTAGTTGTATTGGTTGCAAGGGAAGTGATTTATGGATACGTAAAAATCAAGGTTAACCACGGTAAATAAACCTAACATATATTATACATTTCTCATGCCGCAATAATTTAATTGCGTGGAAATACGTTTTGAAAATTCTGTAAAAGCATATCAATTGAGCAAAAAGCACAAAAGTGTGTTTGTAATCTACATAGCGGTTTGTTTTGTGGATTGTTTAAAGAAACAAGTAAACTAATAAACCATATTTTACTGTACACTACAAAATGAGGACGAATTTTGTCCATGTGTTGTCATATTTTATGACACTAATAGGTGGAATATGTTACTTTCATGGTTTCGCTAAAAATGTTGCTTTGTTTGACCTTGGTGAAGAATGAGTTTCCGGTAGTGTTCACATAGTAAATTTCCCGTGCATAAAATTCTCCTTTATTAGATGCAGTGAACCAATTATTTTGATCTTTTCCAAAGTGGAATAATATGTATATGTAAGCTGATTCAAAGTAAACTACATTACACAGCATTAGTATCTTTCTTAAATATACAGCGCCTTGAAAATAAAGTAGTAAACACAAATTATGAAAGGTACATATGTAGTATAATCAAAAAAGTGGCGAAAAGTCAACAACAAATTCCTAAACCAACCGTTTGCGAAATTTGAGCGATTTTCTGTTTCATTTTTTATTAATATGTTGCCCCAAAAAATACTTAATCTCCCGACTTAACTCTTTTGGATTTTTGTGTTTGAGGTTACTAAAAAAGCTTAGTGCACGCAGCACCTGCAAATAATCCTGCCGGTTTATAGTAGCATTTTTGAAAGAGTATTGACATAGATGCAAAGTATTCCGAACATCATTAAACATGCAGCATAAAACAATTAACTGTGTTTTTGCTTTAAATATTAGTAACCCTTAAAGTAGAAAACCGCTCCTCTCTGCAAACGGTTGGTTCGTAGACCCATGTTGATTGAGACTTTTCGACTTGTTTTGAAAGTACTGTATGTCCCTTAAACATTTAAAACTTTTTTCAACGTTCTTTATAGTATAAAATGTCATGGGTGGAAAAAACCCACATTCACTAGGTAAAAGAAATAAATACCTCAAAATTTTATAGCTTACATACACAAATATAAAATGTACGATTGTCTCTTGTGCAAGATCTCAATAAAATGTCAATTACAGCACTAAATGGCAAAATGTACTTCAGACTGACAGTTTTCCATCGTGAGATGAGTTTTTGCTACTACATTATTGTCATAAAATTGCGTAAATTAATGTTATCCAACCCATCCCAATGATAATTTAAGAACACTACGCATAATTAAAACAAGGTATAGAAAGTTATTTTCAAATGAGTTGAGATTAAATTGTCCCTCGTCAAGCTACTACGCATTACGTCATGCGTAGCTTACCTCAACTAATTTTTTTCGTTTAATATAATTTGAATCATCATTCTAATTATTTAAATTTTCCACTATACGGGTGCAATCCTCGATTTTCGAGAAGTGTTATTAGTAATTAGTACTTCCAACATTTTATACCGCAGGCAGAAAAACGAAATTAATACTTTGTAGGTATTCAATTTAAATAGTTTCAAGTTAGAGGAAATTAAAAGCTCATAGATGTAGTTTAAAACCTGTCAATTAATCTAATACATTTCTGTTACTACAACAATCCATTTTAACATTTAGGCAAGCAAGCCAATGACGAATTTCGTGAACGTAATTGCATGTTGTGGCTTTAAATGCAAAGCGATTCGATTGACGGTTACTCAATCGGTATGGTATGGCAAGCAACTCCCAAACTTTGTGTCACAGCTCATAATGTTAGTATTTTGGGTGCTGTCATTATTATTCATGCTTTTTCTCTACAACTGTAAAAACACACTTCTCTTTTGTTAAAAACCTTCTGTATAAGCCACTGGATGTGAAATAATTTTATAAGTTATACGATACGAGTTTAAAATAAGAGATATTCATTAAAGTCCAAAGATTTCGTGTTCACAGTTTCTTATTCTAATTATAAAATACACAAAAGTGCAGTAGTTAAAAATTAATATACAGGGTGATTCATTTGTCTGTTTACAAATTAAAACTAGATATAATTTCATGAAGAAATGTTCTTATGAATGTAGGTTCTATTTTTCTTTTTTAAGAAGTTATAGGGTTTCTAAAATAATTATTTCTTTGAACACTAATGAATAATCATATTTTAAGAAAATCAAAAACATTTACTTCAACAAACAGAAATCTACATTGAGACTACAGTAAATGTTCAAAAATTAGTCCATTCTCCTGAATGCACAACTGGCAGCGACGAATTAAACTTTCTTGCACGCGTATTAAATTCATATTATTTCTAATATGAGTTTCAGCATCTCGAATCCTCTGCAATAATTGATGACGATCATTTATTTCCACGGCATAAACAAGTTGCTTGAAGTGACCCCATAAATAAAAATCGCAATGTTTTAAGTCGGGTGATCCAGGTGGCCATGGTATAGGACCTTCGTTACCAATCCATTTACTTGGAAAATTAGTATGCAGCGATTCGGTCACTTATCTTCCTCGGTGAGGCGGAGCCCCGTCATGCTGATACCACATATCTTGCATCAGATGGAATGGAACGTCGGTGCTCAAAAAGTTATCGTACCTCTCTACATTTAAACTTCCATCAAATACATTTACAAATAGTGTTGTGTTAAATAAACTACCCCAAACATTTACACTAAATCTCTACTGGAAATTACGCGTTCTGGTCGCGTATGGATTGTCTATAGACCAAATATGGTCATTGTGGAAATTATTAATACCGTCTCTTTGAGAAATGGGATTCATCTGACCATAGAACTATGGCTACTACGTTTTTTCAACTTAATTTAGTGTCCAAAGAGATAATTATTTTAAAAGCCGTATCACTTCTTAACAAGTAAAGATAGAACCTACATTCATATGTACATTTCTTCATGAAATTACATCAAGTTTTCATTGCCAAAGTTTGTAAAGTGGTTATCACTGGCAGCTGTAATGGAAGTAACATAATTTATAATTATTACATACCGGAGACAACGCTGCTTGATAACGTACTACAACTAAATGCGTGACACCGACATAGTCTCTTATTAAATTAAAACATATTAACAAAATATATGATCTTATGATTTTTTTTACTTGCATGATAGCATTAATATTCCAGTGTAGATAACCGCCGCAAGAGATACAGTTGCAGTAGAAATACTGACTGGTACAAAAATACAGAACAAATCTTGAACAGTATCTTTTTGTAGTCCTTCATTTCCAAACCGATCTGAACGTTTGGCGCAGAGTTTTAGTGTAAAACTGTTTGGAGAGGGGGATTTTGGGCGCAGGATCGTTTCGACGCAAGACGCTTGAATGACGTTACTTCGTTTGCACGAATTTTCAGGATTATGGGCAGCTATATATTTATAAAATTCGCTATTCGGTTTTAATGGCTTGTACGTCCCCAAACAGCTTCTTAAATGCTGGTAAATTTGCAGATACCCTTTGTAACAGTTGTATTAACCTAGAGAATACTTCAAACAAACATTTAAGACATACAACTTAAACCATCATACAAAAACACTCTATCCAAAACAATATTGTATACACAAGTTACAAATCATAAATGACCGACGTAAGTGTATGGACAAATCAATCTCGTAAAACTATATCTTCGTCTGCACACTACGCTTAGGCTGTAGCTTATTCCAGCTCCAACTATCTTTTCCTCGATCTTCCAACACTCCATCTTCCATCAAATTTGTAGGCTATTACTTGTTTGAAGAATTCTCAAGTTTCTTTGCATTACATAATATATTCATGTTAGTTTTTAGCTTCTGGTCTTATTAAAAGTGTTGCAGACAAGAACAATAGAATTTTAATTTTTTCACAAAGCAACCCTTTAATAGCCGGCCTCGGTGGTCTAGTGGTTAGCGAACTTGCCTGTAGATCCTAGGGTCACGGGATCGAATCCGGCCGAGGCCGGTGAGATTTTTTTAGGGAGGAATAATTTGAAAGTAGGCCTTCTGACGGATAACAACTAAAGTCGTAAGACCCATGCCACTGCGACATGGAACGCGTTAAAAATCACTCCTGTGATTGGAATTACGTCAGAAATTCAGAGTTAGGATGCACAATGAGTTAATAATGACTAGTGAGATGCTCGGAAAACTGTTACTATAAATAATTTCTCTCATAAACAGACTGCAAAATTGTATGATATTTACTATTTGTTTTCTATGTAGCGCGTCACATTTATGCTCGGGTATTATTGTAAAAAATTAAGGAAAACAACGATGCCCGTTTTACAAAATCTAGAAGATAGCTAGTATGACCTACAACCCAACGTAGCGCTCCTCTGCTTTCGGTTGTATTCTGAAACTTCATTGTAAACGTAGCAATTACATGTGCGGAACATTTGGCTGAATGTTATATTAGGAGTGTGTAGTAAACCTATTAGATTGTGAATACATATAGCAAATTAGTTTTATTTCCGTGCCACTTTTGGAGCGCTTGAATTGCTTGTAATTATACATAAATAGATACAATTTGTATTATATTTTTGTAGTAAAATTTTTAAATCCTAAAAGAGAATAACAATTTCAACCAGATTGTTTAATTAAACATTTCTCAGTTAAAAAATATTACAGTATTTTTCCATGTCTTTATTGTCTCAAATCTGCAAATCTACTTTCCTGGAAAGATATATGCTAATATAGGTAAAAGTTTTATAATTGCCGTGTAAAAATTCATTTAGTCCAATTAAATTGCATTTCCCTCGCGTGCACGAATTGTTTTTGCACCTGCGGTAATTATCCTTTATCATTTAATAAAAACCGAGTAAAACTGTTTACACGTTGTATAAGAAGTGTAGGAATGCACTGTAATCTCTTATCGATTCTGATAAAAGTAGTAATAAGGTCCAATGGAAATTAATTTGACCTTGTAAACGTTCGCGTAAATTGGAATTATCAAGTTTTGTATATAATAAAATTTCTCAATTTTCTGCACTCGATTTATTTAATGCTTTCGAATTCACTCAAACATATATAAAGTTATCTGTTGTGTTTTCGCCATCAAACAAATCGGGTTTAATTATTTAACATAGCTATTCTTTTAACTCCGCGTACAAATACGTTTTAAATCGTTTTGAAAGCGATAGACAGACATAACCATTATTGCAATTACTAGACATTCCAGTAAACATATTCACAAACAGAGTTATACAGACATTACACGTTGCTCTGAACATATGTATTAACAAACAGGAAAAGCGTTCACCGCAGCGGAAACATTCTCCTGTAGACCGCACTATGCTGCTTATTAAAATTCATAGCTTTGCTTTACTTTTTACTAGACCAGTAGATGCACCAAGAATATACAGATCTTGTTCCTGAATTTTACACCAGGAACTGATACAGACCCATTTAATCTAACTAACAGCACACTTTCCGCAACTTATCATCAAGTTGCACAAGCTTTTACGGGTATTTTCGATTATTAATATGACACAGCAAATTACAATGATAAATAATCAAATACACTACAACAAGATAGAGACATTTTTTGTAGGTTCTACTTAACCAAATTTTTCTTTCAAATCTCTGAGGTAGCCGCTTGGAAAAAATATTGAATATTTTTTTTGCTCTACATCTTTAGTTTACAGCAACAGAATATCTTTCAGGTAAGTAGCATTAAAAAATATCGCCCACTACAACACATATGCTATAATCAAAGAAACTGCTGTTCTAAACCAGCGTGACATTGTTAATTTTGATATCTCCTCAAACAATCAAAATTTAGATCGTTTTCTTCGCATATCTACAGTACATTATTATTACCTTTTCTGTTGTTTTTATTACTTTTTGTTCTATACTTTTCGTATTACATGTGATTGTAACAATCACCCCTTATAATTCGTAAATGCCTTCTTATATTCTGACTTCGTACTAACTGTTTTCTTTAAGTTTCAAATCTTACTTAGTATTTCCAAAAATGCAAGAAATAACTTTTTAATAAAATTACTTAGTATCATTTCAAATGTTATTGAAATTATAAAAATGTTTGGTTACATATCTAGACGTATAATATTTCTATTTTCATATAAAATACAAAACTTTGAAGAACCTCTTTCCACCATGATATTTATCACACCTATGTATGTATGTATGTGTTTCGGCACCTTTAACGGAAACTTATGAACTTCGACTACCTAAATAACATTGCGTGAAGAATACCTCTGAAGATAAGTTCTTCCTCAAAACACCAATGGTAGTTTAATGGCCAATAACCAATGAATTTACCTTCATAGATATTCCTCGCCCAAAGTTTAGATAGTTTAAGTTTATCAGTTCCTACTGAAGATGGCAACTTAGATACTGAAATACGTATTTAAGTGTTCTAAATATCTTGGTGGTAAGAGGTTCTTTAATGTTTTGTATACCTGAACTACCATCGCCGTTCAACTCCGTTAGGTAAAATAGTTCCTAATGTGTTTTTTATTAAAATTCGTGGCTATAAATACTATCCAGATAATTTTAAACTTTAATTGTAACAAAAACTGTTTCAACAAAGAAGGTATGCATGCAAGCGTTATGCATCCTAATCTCACAAATCGTGAAAGTATTTCCTTAAATGTGTTTCCTGGCTGTGACAGGATTTCTTTGTTATTCAGGTTGTAGTAAATGAATTCTCGTAATAACCGGTCTCCCTGTAAAGGATACATTAGCACTATTATTAATAGGAACGGTATTTCGTTGTAAGCGGTACTTGTTATAAAGCATTACCATGAGCTGATTTTCATTTTTTTATGAATATATTTAGGGCTATTTATACATGCAGCCTAAAATATTTAATCTGTTGTAACCCATACTAGTTAATAATAATGACACAAGTTAAACAGCCACACTGACAAAGCTGGTTTTAAGCAAGAAAAGTTGCTAACAATGTAGCACGATTGCTACAATTTTTGCAAATTTTCTCATACACATTTTATGATTTCAGCATTCCTATTGTTTGTGAACTAATTGTATTTCTAATAGAATGTAGAAAAAATCCTATTTTATTATTTTTGTCTTCTTGGAATAAATATCTGTTATTGAAGTACACATTTATATTAATAATAGTGATTAGAATAACATGCTTTATCTAGTTTAATATAATTTTTATAATAGCAACCTAGTTTTGGAGTGTTTTACAGCATTGCTATCTAACCTGAACAATATTATAATTTTTTATTGAAACTTTATAATCCGTTGATTAATAATACAATTCATGCAATTATTTATCACCATAATAATATACTGTTCATATTCCCAAAATTCCACACTACGAAGTAGCTTGCATATATGGTTTACCTTTGCATCATTTGATGTCTTGAGTGTGCTAAAGCATATACAATGAGCAACATATTACATATTAATTCTATTAAAAAAAATAAGATAACCATAAATACGTAAAACATTTAAGATTACATAATTCGAAAGCCTATATACTCTATACAAGCTGTCAAAGCTTGTATGTTATAACTAAAATAACATAACCCTATGTCTCTGAATATGGAGTGAAGTGTCAAGCAAAGAATTCTCGCTCTCATTATCTTCCACGTTTTTAACTGCATGAACTTTTCTAGGATCCGGAGAATGCATAGCAGCATACCGTTTCTTTAAAATTTCGTACAGATCATTTCTAATATCCGGAGTTTTTACTTGTCCTTTGCCTTTAAGTGAAATCGGCGTTTTCTGAACAGGTCGTAATTTCACATTTGTAAGATCCTTCAACACACGAGATATATTAGGCTTTTCGTCTTTAATTTCTTCTTCTAAAGGTTGACTTTTCTCCTTAATGGGAGTACTACATAAATGCACGGGCAAGGGAGGTGGAATAGGAATCGTGATAGAACTTAACACTGGCGGAATTTCAATGCCAGTACTTCTTTCTATCCTACCTGGAGTTAGCAACTTTGTAATTTGTTCCCTCAATAATCGCAGTTCCTCTTGAAGTAGCTCTAGCTGCTCATTGGGTTTGGAACGTTGACAGCAGCACGATGCTCTTCTAGTCCTAAATGATTTTCTCGACGATATCGATACGGTTTCTGCGCAGTCTTCATCGATTGTCTGAGACGAATCCAAGCTGAAATCGAGGGCAGAATCCCAATCATCTTTGGAATTCGCCATATCTTTTCGAAGTTTCAACACGGCCTGATTCACAACAATTCTCCGAGTGGAACCAAAAAACCAGTCCGGCAATGCATTTAATAACGTACACATTGTCTGGCGAGATCTTACCTTCGCAAAACAGATTCCCATTACTGCTCTTTTTCGCAAATGTAACGCTTTTGAGGTAAATAAATCACTTTATTGTCGTTCTACTAAACGTTTGACAGCACCTACTTTTTGTTTCATGTACGTTGTGATTTTTTAATAACAACTAAGAATGTTATTTGTTACTATAGAGACACTTATTTAAGCAAAACATTATAGTTATAAAATATCAATGTAATTTTCAAGCAAAGTTACGATGTACATAATATTAAGCTATAAATTGTCGCAAAGTTGTGTAAATTTCCATTTTAATTTGAAATTTATAAATAGCTGTCCTTACGTTGGAAAATGGTGGAACATATAATTCCTTAAGTATCACATATGTTCGAACACTGATAGCAATAAATTGAAATCGTGGAGTATTGTTGTAAACCAACAGTGACAAAAAAGTTCAAAAATTTTATTTAATTATGTTAGTTACTTTAAAATATATATAAATGAAACATGCCGCCCTCTAACGGCTTTAAAGGAATGTAGTACTAACAATCCAGCAAGTATTTATAAATATAACTAAGCTAACAACTTAAATACACCAACATTTGAATTGTGTAATATTTTCAGCTGGGAGCAAGACGTTTGCAATGGAATTTTAAATATGCCGCTAATATACTTGTATTCAATACATGTAATAAGTTAGAAAACGATGAAAGCAATTTGTGACTATCCAACAGTGTTTTTATGGGAAACGACTATGTGAATAATAAAAACCTTTTATATTTTAAATGTATTCCAGAATCATTCTACTTAAACATGCTGTTTCATAGTTACTGGTGCGATACAGGTATTTTAATTACTTGATTATTTGTCTCTCAATCGAACACTCAGCGGTTCCAATCCCAGTGAGAATAATTTTTTTTCTTTAAACTTAACACATACACAAAACACACGCTTAAAATAGTATATTATAATACAAGTGCTTAAGCAAGCCTTTAAAGCACGTGACGGGTTTAAAAGCACGAGGCGAAGCCGAGTGCCTTTTAACGGAGCAGTGCTTTAAAGACTCTTATACACGAGTATTATACGCTATTTTTTATTATACCTGCACTACAATCTAAAAATTATAACAAAAAAAGGAAATTGAAATCCCGTTTTCGAAGTAATCTCGTCATTATGTAATTAATCGTTTATATAGAAACGGTTAGCAATTGTTGTTTCGTTGCTATGCATATTTACTATACATTTGTTGATTTGTAAAGTTTGTTTCGATTTTGTGTTCGCGAATTACAAAATGAATGAAAACGAGGGTATTTCATCCGAGATTAGAATGTTATCCGATCAAGCTGAACAGCGATTAATCCCCGCGAAATCTAAACAAGCGTATTGCAAGGAATACGAAAAATTATCCAGCTCGATGGCCAACAAGTGAATGTTGTCTTGTTACCTAGGCAACTTTAAAGCACTAGTGTTTTAATAGTATATTAAAGTATAAGTGGATATTAAGGTCTTTAAAACACGCGCGATTTTTCGAGCACGACGGCGCAGCCGGAGTGCTCGAAATAGAGCAAGTGTTTTAAAGACCAGTTATCCACGAATACTTTACGTTATTTTTTTTATTGGTACACTTTGAAATCATAAATACTGGTATTATTGCTACTAAAAATGGAAATAAGAACTAAGAATGTAAAATGGTTGAATTCGTGATGTGACATCAGATACCTTTCGTTGTCATGGAAATGAGAAAAACAAAAATTAATTTGCAATCTGTCACATAGGATTAATTGTTGTCACTACAGTTGTTACTGGTTGTACATATATTGCTTTAAAATGAGTTCTAACATTGATTACTCAAATAGAAAAGCAGAATCGCGGTTAATACCGCAAAAATCGGAAGACGCTTATAAAAAGGAATACGACAAGTTCATCAAATGGATGGAAGAGCAAAAGGTAACAGATACAGATGAACGAGTTGTGCTTGCTTACCTTCAGAAAATGTCGGAGCAATTTCTCGGGTTGTTGATGTTGCCATGGTAACTTTAAAACACGCGCGTTTTTAAAACTTGGATTTAAACACTCTGAGGCGTACTTTAAATAAGCAAAATGGGGTACCAATAAAAAAAAGCACTTTTTTGCACGCTTTTTAGTTTCAAAAACAGAGATTATGATTCAGGTATAATAAAAAAATTATTATTATCTATTTTTATAAAGATACAGGATTATGTTATTTTAAATAGTATACAATTAGTGAAACCACTTAAAGTACGATCTGCTTCGTTAGTCTCTAATAGCGCCATCTGAATGTTATTTAAAATAATGCTGTGTTATTTTTGTCTATAAATGTTACATATTATTCAATATATTTCTGATTATTCATAATTACAGTTAAACGTGACCTCCAGGTATAACTAAAAAAATACGTTGTATATATACAAAAAGTCAATAGTAAGCGTGCTTTAATGTGGCATAAAGCTATAGTAGCGCCATCAAAAATAACGCCAAGTAAATATAGTGCTCGGTAAAAATGTCGCAATAGCGATATCACATATAGCGCCGGATAACATAAAGCCGGGTAAAAAGTCGGCGTCGTAGATAGTGTTATCCAATATAGCGCCAGATAATTTTAACGTCAGGTAAAAATGTCGCTGTTGCAAATAGCGATAGCAAGAAAAAGCCGAGTAAAAATGTTTACAGCAAAAATAGCGCAAGAACGACATTAACATAATCTACATTTGTTTACACTTTGATGTAACGTTTCTGTGATATTAAATTTCACATTTAACATTGACAATGTGTAGTAGCTGCACTTACTGTAGTTGTACAAGATTTCAAAAAAATATTTAGTTTTACTTAAAAACAAATCCGCATTAACTGATACATCTTTGAAACTAGAATACTATAATGTCAAAATTATGTACTCCTATTATAAATTAAAAGTTCCTAAAATTTCCTATAAATATGTTTTTAACTGGATGTGATCTGTATATTGAAAGTATTTTCGAAAATAAAAGTGGATGTATAACTTTGAAAATATGGAAAGACTTTGCTAAGAGCTTTTCCTATACTATCTTTCATACAATTATTGGTTTCTGTAAAAGGTTGTTTTTCATGAATTCAAGTCAAATTTAATACCACAGAAACATTATACCAACTGCAAGCAATATAATGTAAATTATGTTGTTGTAGATACTTCTTTATAAGGTTTTCTGCGTAGGCCCTATTTTTACTGGCGTTATTTTTGCCGGCGCTATTTTCTCCCGGCGCTATTTTTAAGTCTCTATTTTTGAGGCGAAGTTTTGACTCCCCAATCCATTAAGGCCCAGTACTGCTCATTCAAATATAATACAAAATTTGTTAGAACATAACAGGAAGAGCTAATTCTTGTCCTCCTTCCCGCATTTTCATATTCTTACCTTTGGTGTTATTCTACATTGTAGAATGTACAACAACATTATTTACAATAATCAGAAACTACTTTATAGGATAGGCAAATGTCAGTATCATTGCCTTAATTTTTAAATACACTTTGACCATCTTCGCGTTCTCATGACTCATGTAATATGTGATGTAGTCACAAACGTGTTAATTTTATATAGCATCCTTGTATGAAGAAAAAGACGTCATAAGAGGGCGTCCTAAATGTCAAGTCACGTCGTACTTTAACCGATACCTGTGCATAATATGAAAGAAATTACATCATAACCTAACTTTTCGATACACAATATAACATGCACTTCTAATAAAAGTCATAAAAATCATTAATTTCAAAAGTGTAAAAGTTACACAATCTTAATATAGTCCGTGATACTATTTCTCGGAAACGATTTTTCCATAGTATTTAGTTATCCCATCATATATAACAGGTTTGTTTCGTCTAAATGAAGAGCAGCTTAATAATCAAACATTTTGACGGTTTTCCTTTTGGTTGGACTTTGTTAGTTTTATATATTAAACATACCAGGCTCTTATAAGATCTTATAAATAAATTAATAACACACAGTAACTGATTATTGAATTTTTTACAGTTACTTTCTGTCAAATTGACCTCTTAATGTAGTAATTAATTAATAGTATTACTCATTAATTATGTAAGTACCTATTTAACAAGACGTGCTATAGTAAAAACTAAACAAGTGAAAAATTATCAAAAAGAAAGATCTATTTAATTCAGTCAATGTTCAAACTCGCAGCGATCTTTTTCCATGCCTATACCGTTCGGTATAATATTTCTTTAACTGTGCCCCAAAGAATAAGACTAGTGACGTTATATTGAAACTCTTTGGCCAAAAACTTTATTTATAGTATTTCTAACAATCCAACTGTAGCGTAGCGAACAGAACAGCCATCATGTTGGTACCAATTTTTTTTCGTATATTGTGTTCTACATTCTTTACTAATACCCAAATTTGTGCTTAGATCTCTTTGACTTACATGGGGATTCTAATTTACTGCCACTGTTAGTTCATTTTCTATGTTCGTAATTGGAATTTACTAATTCATTTTCGTTACCTGTTTCAAGGCGTCTAAATATTCTTCAGGCGGTGGTCTTCTAGTTGGATAACGTCGCGTCATTCGCCAGAAATAAACAACTAATCTGTTATTTGAAAACATTTTACTTAAAATTTTAAGTAAATTGGCATCTGGACTTAGTACTGTCGTTCGTAAGCAATCAATTTAATTTTTAAACTAAAGGAAAGGTGGTTGTCACGGTATATGTACGTTGGGTTGCGTCGGCCACTTTTAATGTAGAACAACGTAGCTGACTCACCCTGTATATTTTGCACATGTAACCTAAACATTAAACCATATTATACTAGATTTCAAAGAAAAACAAGGAAACTGAGTTTCCATAGCATTTTATTTTATATAATATTGTACAAAACTGAAAACTTCTGTAAGCTGGCGCGCTCTATATAGTTAGTAAACATTGTTGAAAAGCTATTGAACAATCCAAATGGCTATTTTTCAAAACTAAGAGATAAAGCAAACATTTGTTGGAAATATTAAATTTCCATTTAGAAATATAAGCGTTGTGTTGAACAATTAATTCAGTTACGCAGTGATTATCAGTCCATTAATAAATATTGCAGCGGTACATTATTTCATAGTACATTAATTATTCTGATTGTAGCGAATTCGAACAATGAGTTTTATGTGGTATTATTTTAGTAGGTACTTTATACTCAGCAACCAACAAACTGCTTTCTATATAATTCTTAAACAAAATAAACAGATGAAGTAGTAGTAGAAATGTTTTAAATTACCAATTCCCAGAAACACGCTCGATGACGTTTGTAACGATCAACACGAACAGGCCGAATGCTGCCTGCAGAAGAAAATTGGAAAAGCACCGTGCAACCGATTTATAAATATATATTAAAATATGTGTAAATGATCTATAAAAATCTAGTCTGCAACCCACCACACAAAATTTCCAATCCGGCTTGCAACCGTCTGGTCTTATTGCTAAAAACCCTCTCCGAAATTTCTGTGGCGCGGATTCTAAACTGTAGGTCCCTCGTGCTTCTACCTTAGCACTGAGGAGAACCACGTGGCAGAGAAGAGGCCGATGTCCAGCAGTGAGACAGAAAGGCTGTCAATGAATTAATGATATATATATATATAAAGTAGACTGTGGACCAGGGTTTCCCAACATTTTTTAAGCATTTACCACTTACAAGAAACGAAATTTTCCATCGACCTCCCTTCAAACTTAATTCTAACTAGAACAACTAAAACGAAATGTGTAAACTATATAAACAGTTTGTAATTTAGATGTTGTTCTATGTATGAGTAGAAGATTAATTACAGTAATAGTAAACAAAAAACGAAGAAACATATTGATGAACAATAGTACAAAAAGTATATAAAGATAAAAGAAAATAGCATCATATTTATATTATAAATGAGATGGCTGGCTTGATGTTTAGATATAATGTTATTTATTTATTTAGCAACTAAAGTGCTCTAACAACTTTAGGCACCAATAACAGTTTGTCCACACTCTTCAATCTTACGAAATAGGTCGACTAATTTGATTGATTTCAGGTATTTTAAAAACTTTTCAGAGATGTAATGACTTATGAATCATGTTTTATATAAACATATATGTTTGCATTTTCACCAAAATTGTTTTAAACCCATTGGTCAATTAAATTGTAATGCTACTTCGACAATAATTCGTTGTACTAAAAGCTAAGCTCATAATATATTGTCATACATAAGGTACTTACAAAACAGAATAAGAAAATTTATTTTTATTAAAGGTCATCATAACAAATGTGTCAATGGCACACCCAATTAGATCAACCAAACTTCAAACTTTTATATTAACATTTAGTAAAAACCAGAAACAAATACAAAATATTTGTATATAACAAAACTACCACTGGAAAACAACATGAAGTTGAAACGGAAACCGGATTGCTACCTGGTCTAATTAATTCTTGAAAATAACAAACAACATATTTGAATTTAATAGTTTAACATGTTGCATACTTCTCCGGTAACTTTAGTTTGAATAGATTAATGTCAGCTCAGAGTAGAATTTAATACAAAAAATATTGGAGAAAACGGCGATGAATGAGTAAGTTTAATAATATAAGATTAATAAATGCAAACTTTTCTCAAGCAAATCTTATTATAACCGAATTTACTTTTAACAATTTCCAATTCAAGAATTTGATGTGAAATAAATGATAATTCGGTGTTTATTGCTAAATGCAACTCAGATTTCAATTAAGAAAAATTGTTAACTCAAGGCTGGGAACAGATTATCACGGATGTTCTCTTATTTAAATATTTTACTTAATTAAATCCGCTTATACCGTTCGGAGAAAAATGGGTATTAGATAACTATCTTAATGTGGACTAGCAAAACTTTAGTGTTACTGGTGATGTCGCCATTAGGGCAATTACAGATGTCTCACTGCATAATTAAATAATTGAAACTGCTAATTTATTTATTGCACGACCGTAAAAGTTTTTGGGTAACCAATTTTTAATTTACAGAAAATAAGTTGGTTTGCGCATATGGCTTCATACCAGGTATTTAATTGTTTTAAAGCATAATTATGTTTAACTAATGTGAAATATGTAATTCTTCTAAATTAGTCTCAAACAAGTACTAATTTTGTATATTCTAACATATATGTCACTAGACAGAAAACCTTATTTTTCTAATTTTCTCTTTCTATTAATTTCTTCATCTTTTTCTATCTGCCGCATACCTCTTCCATTTCCCATATTTTCTTAGGTCTTCCTTAAGGTCTCCTACCTCCCATTTGTCCCATGAGTAATTTGTTAGATTTTCGGGAGTTACTTTTGACGTATCCCGCCTGTCGTAAATCATTATTTATAATACTGCTCCTAATTCTTTTAGATTCTGGTAGAGTTTGTGATTATATCGTGATCTCCATGTTCCGTCTTCATTAGTCTGTTCATATTCCGAGAATATTTTAAAAATTTCTCTATTAATTAATTATTTAATTGTAATTTTACTGCAGAAAATTCCTCCTTCTACGGCGCTATAGCTCAATTCAGCTTGTGGCCTGCTCTATCTTCCTCTTCTATTTTGTTCTATTTGCCACATACCTCTTCCAGTTCCGGACACGTAGGATGATCTGTCTTCCCATCTTTTCTTAGGGCTTCCTTGGGGGTCTCCCACCTTCCATTTGTCCCATATGAGTAACATTTGAGTTTCGGGAGTCTTGCTTTCTTATGAAGTATCCCGCACATCGTAGTCTTCTTATCCGTATTTATAATTCTACTCCTGGTTCTTTTAGGTGCTGGTAGAGTTCGTCATTATATCGTGATCTCCATGTACCGTTTTCATTAGTCTGTTCCAATGTTCTTCCCAGAATGTTTTCAAAATTCCTCTATCAATTACTTATTTAATTCTAATTTTACTGCAGAAAATTTCCCCTTCTATGGCGCTACAGCCCAATTCAACCCATAGCCCCGTCTATGGTCGTTTTCCATCTTCTTCTATTTGCCACATACCTCTTTAAGTTCCGGACACCTAGGATGGATCTCGCATCTTCAGTGACACTGTCTTCCCATCTTTTCTTAGGTCTTCCTTGGGGTTTCTTATCTTCCATTTGTCCCATGAGTAATATTAGAGTTCCGGAATCTTGCTTGCTTATGAAATATCCCACATATGGTAGTCTTCTTATCTTTATTTATAATTCTACTCCAGGTTCTTTTAGGTGCAGGTAGAGTTCGTGATTATATCATAATCTCCATGTCCGAACTTCATTAATCTGTCCCAGTATTTGTCCTCCAATATTTTAAAAATTTCTCTATCAAATAGTTATTTAATTTTTATTTTGAGTGCATCACCAATAAACCTAAGATACTGTGTGATATTTAGTCAACCGTAACCGCCAGAAATTCCCCTTGAATTATTTTGGAGCCCTGCGTATCACACCTAAAGGAACTAACTCCCTTAATTAATTACGTTATGTCAGATAAGTAAATTACATAAAATCATGTAGAAAAGTGGCTTTCATCAAATTTCATATATAATTTCTAACAATATCCATAGAATGTCTTTTATACTGCAAAAACATTGACATTTCATTCTATCTTGCTTTAGAAGTTCTGTTGCTTTACGCAGCAATTGGAAAAACGTTCAGGATCAAAATTTTCAAGTATATTTACTGCGCTTTAAATTGAGTTCTCTAGAGTGGAGCAATAAATAATCCAATTTGTCAATGCACAAAGTAGTATGATTAAATTTCTTACGGAAGTCTACATTTTATACTTAATAACCGTGTTTAGTTACTGACACACAGTAGTGTGTAACTATTTCCGGAGAGAGACTTATTGTCTCTTTTTGTTTATTTACACAACATGAAGCTTTGTAGCATAGAAAACACATCTAATTTCATGATTTGTGGTACATAATAGTATTACGTGTATTTCAAGCAAAATTAGTAAAGTATTGTAATTATGAATGTAAGCACTCGTAGTTGTTGAAGGGATTGAAAGATATTTACAAATACCCGTAGATGTTTTATACGAAACCGGTAAGATGCGGTTTGATCCGGAATAATTTAGCATCTCATTAACCATCAAACCTGTCCCATAATTACCAACATAAATTAGATAAAGTAAATTGGTGTGAATCTTCAATCTGAGTTGAATTACTTTAATAGAGCAACAACGTCGTAGGGGATTCACATTTTAAATTCCGCACAAACATTCGTGCGTCTGAACGTACTCAAACTGTAATTACTGCGGTGAATAAGTCGCACCTATTAAAATTCCTTCTCGCAATGCCTTTGTGTTTATGCAATACTTCACTAATAAGCTGTTAAATTTGAAAAAGGCTACATGTAATATCTGGTAGGAATTTGCAATGTTATAAAGAGCAGATGAGCTAGGAACTATTTAAATAAAAGAAATTGTTTTTTGATTCCAACACGTGTCGATTTATTGAAATTCAAGGATATAAGAATTAAAAATCAAGATGAAAGTTATAAAACTTAAATCGTGTTTATCTGAAAAATCTTTATTCCAGGCTTATTACTTAATTAAAAATATGAATAAATTAAAAAATAAATGTCACTCAATTTACGCATATAGTTAAGTGCATCAATTATTAAAATGCCATTTTTTATCACTGATTCTACTGCTTCAAATTATTTTACATATTTGTTACAACAATCAAATGGTGTCTATTTAATTTTGCGATTACTGAACTTGAAAACGACTCGTAGATATTATCAAATGAGACCATTAATTGAATATTAAACAGGTAGTTCTATTAGCTTTAGATAACACCGCAACGGCAATTCATCATTGCTATTGACAAGAAATTAGAGATAAAGTTTATTTATGAAACCTACATTTTATGCTAGCTGTTCCATTGACCTAGAATCACCACACATTTGTTTTCGCATGGCATGATTACCGTTTAAAATTGCATTAAATTTAGTTAACCTGAGAAGTTGTTTGTTATTAAACGTTTCTCTACGGCCATTATATTCAATGTGTGGTTTATAGAAAGTAAAAGTTCTTGATTTCTAGCGTGTCATTTGTTTAGTTTAACAGTAGGTACTTTCTAAATGTACTGTACAGTTAGCCCGATATTATTTACATTATGTCGTCTTCACAAAAATAAATTAGTTTAATTAATTGTAGAAATAGTTTTGATATTAGTATTATTATTCACGTAACCTTATAGAGAATTACATCTTAAATAGTTTTTCAATAATTAATTTTAATGAAAATACATCTTTATAATATACTGCTATAACCTTATAAATAATTATAATTAAAGTATTATTTTAATAATTGATTTTAATAACAAATGTATCCACACATGCTATTTTGCAGCGAATATGTATTTAGAAGCATCCACGCATTCATGCTGAATTATTTATATACAATTTCCTTTGTGACAGCGAAGAAAATCAAAACAATCTCTTCGTGATAAAATATAAAACATTAAAGTACAAACCCATAAAGCAGTCGTTGAATAATGTCGCAAGTCTAATTGGATACCCGAAAAATTTATATTGCATTGAAGAACACGGTATAAAAATTCTGCCAATTAAAATTCCTAAAAGCATACACATTACAACACAGCGATGCGAACACAATAAAGCTTATGGACTTGCATTACAAAATAGTTGTCCTGGGCATAATAGGTAATAAAATGGAATAATTATCTTGCCTAAGACCTTCAAATATTATGTAGGACTATAATAGTATACAAACGCCTAAGTGTTCTTCATTCTTAATTCTGGTGAGAATCGTGGAGAAGTTTGGAAAGTGCGACTAGGAAAATATTTGGCATCTTATTCATGCAAGCGCAGTGCTATGAATTACATTTAATTTGGGAGTCTAATTTGAAGAAAATCTTAAAAGTCTTCGAAGTACCTTTCACCAAGCGACTATTATAGCTCATTTAATTGGAAAACCACGTAGACTATCCATAATAAGAAATAAATGAGGAAATGTTACAGAATAAGTACTAACAGTATAGTCATTCCAAAAATATAGCAGTAGATGTTATATTGTGACTTAAGGATTAACTATAAACAATAGGGTTACTAAGGTAGACGAAGAACAAGATATTCAATAATTTTGAAGATGCAATCCCGAATATAACAAGCGTGTACGAAGTAAATGTTTGGATTTGCATTGTTTACTTTACTGTATTTCTCGCTTACGGCGATATCTATTTCTAGAAATAACGAGCAAAAATTATAACACTTTATCATTTCAAGACCCAAAAATATTTATTTCCAAGCAAAATTTACATCTCTCAAAAAATGCCATATAAAAAAGAACCGTGTTCGAAATGTTTCTGGTATGGTTGTATCAATTTGTGGCACTATTTATGTGCTTCTTGCCGACCCACAAAAAGTTTTACTACATTTTCAATAATCCTTAAATGCATAGCGTTTCTCTGGAACTACAACTATTAATTGTATGTTGCATTAATTACATGACATTTATAAAATATTTTTAGACTTAATGTCCGAGATTTAAGATTTAAAACACAAAAATAACATTTTTACAATCTCCATATTTTTGTTAATACTAAATATGATCTACAAGTACTATCATCATCATCATCATCATCATCTGACATGACTATAAATAATTTTCCCGGACATCACGTTTAACTGATATAAAGAGCAAATAATTATAGTATTAAAAGTCTCACCAAGTTGAGGTGTATATAATGAAAAGTAAACCATCCCGAAGAAAGTTAAATGCACCGTTGACTACAAGCAAACGAGCACGGAAGCTATTGTTTGCAGATTACACGCCTGCAGCAGAAGATAATTTTTCCCACCAAATCGGGATTTTAAAATGTGTTACGATATTTGTAGAACAACTACACTATATTTGGATTATTGTATAAAAGGATAACATTAAGAGTTGAAATTATGGTCGATATTTGGAGCCCTTTCATGCTAGGAGAGTTTCTTCCGAAAGTTAATTTTTGTAGAATTATATTATTTTTGTAGCTACTTATAATGATAATGCAGATGAACTAGGAATTATTAAATATGGAAGCATGATTAGTATTGGGAGCGAATCCGCATCGGTCATGTAGACAACTTCTAATACTCCCAATTCAATGTCTATGGTGAGCATTACCCGAGTATTATATAAGAGCTCTTGATTGATGCCCTTAAGTAACACTCAGTTTTGACATAATGATGAGCATATTGTCGAGGATAGCCAATACTTATTGCAAACCACGATGAGTCTGCGGTCAGCTTGAAATAATTGTAAGTTACCTTTAAATAACCGGTACATATTTCCCCAAAACTAATCACGCTTCCACATCTGAAAATTAGTATAGTTTACGTCCGCTGTATTCAATAAACAATAAATAAACAAAAATATGTATGCAACCAAAAAGTGAGGTTAGGACGGAATGCTTAATTATAAGTGCATCTCCAATAGCTACTATGGATTCGATTCTAATTTGTGGTAAAACTTTATTCTTTTTTCTAAACTTTTTTTATATAACTCCTTTATTCTTGCAATCTATCCAATTAGACAATAAACAATTTATATGACTATAATCTGATTATATAAATAATTAAGTATATGTACTTAGTTTAAATTTTGCTAATCCTAATTGAATCGGTCCAATAGGTCGTTGGGTTTGAAACTTTTTAAGCGTCTCACTTCACCAGTGCTATAATTTATACTAAATCGCCTAATTTCGTCTTTAAGCGTCTATTGTTCGCAGAACTTTGTTTTGGAAGCGCTGTAAGATTTCTAAGTTTGAATTGCTTGCTGTGCCCCACAGCTGAATCCCATAGGTCCATATGGGTTTTATGATTATCTTGTATAACAGCAATTTATTTTCCATCGTTAGTTGGGATTGTCTACCAATCAGCCAGTGCGTTTGCCTTATCTTTAATCCAAGTTGCTTCCGTTATGTGATATGTTTTTTCCACGTTAGACGTCTATCCATGTGTATTCCGAGGTATTTCGTGTCATCTGCCGAACTCAATTGATGGCCGTGCAGCGTTTCTGGTGGGCAGGTGTCTCTATTTAATCTAAATGTTAGATCTATTGATTTTGCTTCGTTCGCTTTGATTTTCCACTTGGCTAGCCAGGTTTATAGCATGTTCAAATTTCCCTGAAGATGTTGTGATGCAGTTATTGGGTTGACATGTACTGCAAGTACTACAGTATCATCTGTACATGTGGCCACTGTAGTATTGTCGGTTGTTGGAAGATCAGCGGTATACAGGAGATATAGGAGAGGTCCTAATACGTTCCGTTGTGGCACTCCAGCCTTAATTGGAAGTAAATCACTATATTCATCCTGATATTTTACAAGGAAGTGTCTTTCCATTAGGTACGATTTAAGAACAGTGACAAAATTGTGTGGGAGGTTTTTTTTTTTTGAAACTTGTATTGAAGGCCTTTATTCCAAACCTTGTCGAAGGTCTGGCTGATGTCCAAAAATGCTGTTGAACAGTACATTTTTTCTGCGAAAACGTTATTAATTATATGGACTATACGGTGTTTTCTAAACTAAAAGTATCAGATACAGGGTATCCTGAAGAGCACACAACACTGTTTAATTACAGCTTTTCAGACAAAACACAGACCGGTTACACATTTCATAGAAAATACTTCCTTAAGACACAAATTTTGTAATCAAGACAGCTTTTCCATACTTCTTTTTTTTTTATTCTTTCCTTGCATGATTAACTGTAATAGCTTGTATTTCTCCCCTCGCATCACATGTTTACAATACTCTAATTTTCGCTGTTTGATTGTTGTTAGCAGTTCTTTCTCTTTATTCATCTGACGCAGAACTTCTGCGTTCGTTTTTCTCTCCATCCATATACTTGACATGCGCCGGTAGAGCAATTATTCAAACGCTTGAGTGTCATCAATTTCTTGTTTCTTGAGTGAATAGGCATCCTTTCCGTACAACAGAATTGAATTTAATAATATCTACTAAACACTACACTAAATTTAATATATTTACATGTTTTCAGCTGATTTGTGTATTAATGAAGTACTTCAGATATTGATTTTCTTTTTGAAATTGTACCATCAAGGTGCCATTCAAATTTAGAACGCCGGCGATGATCAGCAATATTTGCCAAAGAATTTCCGTAGAAATATTTATTACGTACTGGTAAATAAAATATTTTTCAAATTTGTTAAAACATTGTGAGAATTACCAATAAACATATTTCACTAATTTAAATCAACATCTTTGAATTTCTGGTACTTGCTTTTCTTTCGCCCACAGTCCACACCCGCCTCTTCTTTCTTTTCACTAGTCAACCTTCTTCTGTTTGCATACAATCTTCTTGGTATTGTATGATACACAAACAGAAATCAATACATAAACATCTATTGTTCTTTCAACGCACGGTGATTTAGGCGTTTAAACGTGAACGCATATTACGACGTATATTAACGAACACGCTTGCCTTTACAAAAGTTTTCATTTTGTGTAATATTAAACAAAATAAAACACCGTAGAAGATCTCTCGATTCATTTCTATACTATATTAAACTCAATAATCCCAGTTGCTGTGATACATGTACGTTGGGTTGCGTTAACCATTTTTAAAGGGGGGGGGGGGCACTTAGCAGGTCCACCCTCTAGAAGTGTATCGTGATGTTTCGTCCTTCCTGCCCTTGCTGCGTTCAAATCAAATATCTCTAATGTGGTAATGTTGTTATGTTACCTTCTGTTGATTATCTTAACGAACACTATCTTCTTCTTCTTCTTCTAGTGCTTCTCAATTTCTGAGGTCAGCTATCATTAGGGCTATCTGTATTTTTGAAGTTGCTGCTCGAAACAACGATGTCGTCGACTTTCCGTACCATTCTCTCAGGTTCTTTAACCACGATGTTTTCCTTCTTCTCACACTTCTGCGGCCTTGGATTTTACCCTGCATGATTACTTGCAGTTTGCGATAACGCTCGTGTCTCATGCGATGACCAAAATATTTCAGTTTTCTTTCTTTAATAGTGTCTACGATTTCAACTTCTACCTACCAACACTATCTAAACATACCAATACCAATTACCAATTATTTATAATATTTTATTGATTGCTTAAAAATAAAGACAGTAGATTATCAGTAAGATCCAATTTAAATCTAGCTACATAATCCAATTTTAGTTAAACTGTTCTTAAATTGTTACGTATATTCATTCCATAAATACTACAGACCTTTACGGGGCACTATACTTTCTAACTGTTATATCACAGTTTCTTCATTTAACCTTTAACCGTTGTTACATTTTAGAAGATTCATTAACATCTTAGTAGGTGTATCTGTAATTCTAATAAATTTACTATACTGGCAATTTTGAATAAAACTTTTTATGTTCTCCGTGACCGAATTTATAATTACTGTTTGGAGGTAACATCTCCTAAAAATATATATTAAAACTGTGTTCATAGTGTAGGAGAAATATTAATGGTAAAAATAGTAATTCCTCGAAATTACTTGCTTTTAATCTTGCGTAAAGACAGGTTTACTTTATTTTTAATAAATTTAAGGAGGCACAAAGTAAGCAAAACAATACTAACTTTAATATTTTTTTTGCAATTAAAGTAAGTGAAAGTAAATTTAGTTAGGTTTATTTGCCGTTGCGGTATAGAGAGGAAGCTTAAGAAGTTTTTAAATTAACACTTCGTTCGCACTATCTATAGATTACATTATTCCATGAACGTTAGGCCTACGGTAAGTATTCTTTTTAACCTTGCGTGTCGTCGATTTCACCTTGACATTAACTGATTCTGCACGGTAGAATAGTTTTCTCCAGGCAAATAGAAATTTACCGATGCATAGCTGTATTATTAATGGTTAATTTATTTTGTTTTAGAAATAGTCCTGCTAATTCTAATTGATTAATTTAATTACATATAAGGCATTGGTTGATCTTACAATTTTGTAAGTGTTATCTAAACTATTCTATAACCATATTCACTATTCATCTACCATTTTATTCCTTTATAAACGAACTGAGTACTAGCTACAACATTACTTTTACTACTTTCATGAACTTGATAATAACCTCCCTAACTTGTAGTAATAATCTCTTTTTGCAGGGAACAAAATGATATATTACTTCGACCTTAACGAAAGTCTAGGTTAACATTTTTGTATCTTACTTTAAAAAGTAAAATCGTTAACTCGCCTAAATATCAACGACAGTTTGTCTAAAGGATCCTGTTAAGTATTTTTTTATAGCGATTCTTAATTGAAATTATATTTCCTGCTCTCTACCTGAACTATGGAATGTATACAACTAAGTTGTCTAACATGTGTGTAATCTTTTATTTCCAAATCATCTGGCCTTCAAATTCTCAGTAAAATATAAATTTACACTAAATACATTTGGTTCCCACGTATTTTTAGTGTTGTTCTTTTTCGAAATCCTAGGGCGGTTGGAAATTTAGCAATCCAAAGCCGCCATAAAGATTGAACAAACACGATAGTCAATAATGGTTAACTTTTTATCGCGTTTCCATTCAGTTTTGGGAGGGGAACAATACAATTACCTTACTTTTAAAACTTAACTTCTTAATTGTCCGATAATGTCGAAACACAATGAATGAATGGATTAATATCGCAATGCAAATGTATGAAACGTTCAGTTTTACGATCTCACCACGTTTGTTATTTTTGTCACAAAGTTGAAAAAATATTTCAAGGATAAGAGCATTTTTACATGCGTATAAACTTCTTATGATGATAATGTGAAATTTTCGAATTTCCTTTAAGATTTTTCTATAAAAATCAGCAATACTATAGCAGTGTCTATTGACGAAAGCAATAATACTAAGTACAATTTCTTCATAAATATAAGTTTGTAGTTACTATCTATCTTCTTCGTCTTCTTCTCTAATTCTTATGCCATTTCAAGCATCGGATGTGGGTTCCTTGTCCTGCATCCATTCTTTCCTGTCTCTTGCTAGGGTTCTCGTTTCCTCTAACGTCTTTCACCTTTCCATTCCTATTTCTCGGATTTGGTCCATCCATTTTCTTCTTGGTCTTCCCCTTAGCTTTTTGTTTGGTTTTCCAATTTCCATTATTTTTCTTGTAATTCTGTCTGGTTCTCACTATATGCGCATACCAGTTTATTTATTTCTTTTTTATTTTTCCATTATTGGCACTTCCCTGCAATTTTCCTCAGATATTTCATTTCAATAGCATTTATTTTACTTTCATCTTTTTTCCTTAGTGTCCAACATTCACAGGCGTATGTTATTGTTGGTATTGTTATCATATTATAGATTTTTCTTTTCACCTCCATGTGTATGTCTTTATGTACTAGTATTTTTTTTGTTTATGGAGTAATATGTTCTTGGTGATTTATTTGCTCTGTTTGATATTTCGGCGTCTGTTTTCCCATTATACTTCTCAAGAATTCGTATTTTGTTACTCTTTCCAATATTGTATTTTTGCATTTAATTTACTTATAGTTTTGGGTATCTTTTTGTTTTTCATTCACAATCATAGTTCTTATTTTGTTTATATGTACTTCTATTTTCATACATTCAATTCCTTCAGTCCAGGCGGTTACTAAATTTTGTATTTTGTTATTAATATCACGTCATCCGCATATAGAAGGCTGCTCAAATTAACTACTTCTAGATTCCTGTACCCTATTACTGTATCCATTCGGTTATATTTTTTCTTAATTATTCCAATAAGTTTATCCATAATAATGATAAATTGTAAGGGGCTTAGGCTGTCCTGTCTCCTTGTTTTATTATTTTTGTCCTGCTATTTGCATGTTTGCTCTACCGTTTCATATATGCTTCTTACTGCATTTATTAAAGTGCTAGGTATTTCCATTTCTCTCACGGTTTTTCATATTTGCCTTCTGTCTACCGTATCCAAAGCTGCTCTTAGATCGATAAAACTTAAATATAGTTCCTCCCCTTCTTCTACCTTTCTTTCTATTATATTTCTTATTATATATATATATACATATATATATATATATATATATATATATA